>JAVSIQ010000085.1:0-269179 GCA_038502775.1 Hippodamia convergens | reverse complement strand
ATATATGTCAGACTCCGTATAATTGGAGGTGTCACAAAAGCATTTCCGTTCGAAATGAAACATTCATCCGACAATTTGAAGGAGTTGGTTTTGATATGAAAATTGTTTTCGCACCACAATTTTTCCGCATTCGAATCTTTTATATCTTGATTCTTCACAGGCCTGATGTATCCATAATTGATCACGAGAATATTCTGTGTTTCACCAAATTACTAGTTTGAAATATCTGTCGAAGATGATGCAATGGTACACTATGAAATTACACTTACCTCCTATACCAATTAGTACTTCTCAACTCTGCTCCGCCCCTTTATGTTTATTTCCGCATAGACTTGAATCGTGCTGAGTTGCGAGATGTTCCTTGTCTTCCTATTGTTTTATCACTAACACTGAAACGGATAGTTATTACATTTCAACTTACCTACTATTAAAAATAACTCAGGCATTCAGGAAATTCTTGTTTTCACGAATAATCTCTATTACCTCTCTCGAACCTTTTTAACTCTTTCGCCGTGCTGAAATCTGAATTCAAGAACATATACTGGGATACAAGAGAGCAAAAAACTAATCTATGAATTGCTCATCAAATCAGCCTGTCACCTAGATTTCTGCCAATAGAAATTTTAATGAGTTGATCAACTACCATTGTTTTTTGGATTTTCTTGTCATGCTGCCACCGGGAAAATCACTTTTCCGATAATAATTTTTATCAGGTCAGGCTAAATCATGCGTTCACAAGAAATTTGTGAATTGTCGACGAATTCCGGTAGTTTTCATATTTTTTCCCTGCTTTCGCGGATTATCACGATTTCTTAGTAGCGCGTCCAAATCAGCAGGATAGATAGTCGGTCGATATATGTCAGACTCCGTATAATTGGAGGTGGTCACAAAGCATTTCCGTTCGAAATGAAACATTCATCCGACAATTTGAAGGAGTTGGTTTTGATATGAAAATTGTTTTCGCACACAATTTTCCGCATTCGAATCTTTTATATCTTGATTCTTCACAGATGATGTATCCATAATTGATCACGAGAATATTCTGTGTTTCACCAAATTACTAGTTTGAAATATCTGTCGAAGATGATGCAATGGGTACACTATGAAATTACACTTACCTCCTATACCATTAGTACTTCTCACTCTGGCTCCGCCCTTTATGTTTATTTCCGCATAGACTTGAATCATGCTGAGTTAAGCGAGATGTTCCTTGTCTTCCTATTGTTTTATATCACTAACACTGAACGGAATAGTTATTACATTTCAACTTACTACTATTAAAATACCTCAGGCATTCAGGAAATTCTTGTTTTCACGAATAAATCTCTATTACCTCTCTCGAACCTTTTAACTCTTTCGCCGTGCTGAAATCTGAATTCAAGAAACATATACTGGGATACAAGAGAGCAAAAGAACTAATCTATGAATTGCTCATCAAATCAGCCTGTCACCTAGATTTCTGCCAATAAGAAATTTTGAATGAGTTTGATATCACTACCATTGTTTTTGGATTTTCTTGTCATGCTGCCACCGGAAATCACCTTTTCCGATAATAATTTTTATCAGGTCAGCTAAATCATGCGTTCACAAGAAATTTGTGAATTGTCGACGAATTCCGGTAGTTTTCATATTTTTTCCTGCTTTCGCGGATTATCACGAATTTCTTAGTAGCGCGTCCAAATCAGCAGGATAGATAGTCGGTCGATATATGTCAGACTCCGTATAATTGGAGGTGGTCACAAAAGCATTTCCGTTCGAAATGAAACATTCATCCGACAATTTGAAGGAGTTGTTTTTGATAATGAAAATTGTTTCGCACACAATTTTTCCGCATTCGAATCTTTTATATCTTGATTCTTCACAGCCTGATGTATCCATAATTGATCACGAGAATATTCTGTGTTTCACCAATTACTAGTTTGAAATATCTGTCGAAGATGATGCAATGGTACACTATGAAATTACACTTACCTCCTATACCAATTAGTACTTCTCAACTCTGGCTCCGCCCCTTTATGTTTATTTCCGCATAGACTTGAATCGTGCTGAGTTAGCGAGATGTTCCTTGTCTTCCTATTGTTTTATCACTAACACTGAAACGGAATAGTTATTACATTTCAACTTACCTACTATTAAAAATACCTCAGGCATTCAGGAAATTCTTGTTTTCACGAATAAATCTCTATTACCTCTCTCGAACCTTTTTAACTCTTTCGCCGTGCTGAAATCTGAATTCAAGAAACATATACTGGGATACAAGAGAGCAAAAGACTAATCTATGAATTGCTCATCAAATCAGCCTGTCACCTAGATTTCTGCCAATAAGAAATTTTTAATGAGTTGATCAACTACCATTGTTTTTGGATTTTCTTGTCATGCTGCCACCGGGAAAATCACCTTTTCCGATAATAATTTTTATCAGGTCAGCTAATCATGCGTTCACAAGAAATTTGTGAATTGTCGACGAATTCCGGTAGTTTTCATATTTTTTCCCTGCTTTCGCGGATTATCACGAATTTCTTAGTAGCGCGTCCAAATCAGCAGGATAGATAGTCGGTCGATATATGTCAGACTCCGTATAATTGGAGGTGGTCACAAAAGCATTTCCGTTCGAAATGAAACATTCATCCGACAATTTGAAGGAGTTGGTTTTGATATGAAAATTGTTTTCGCACACAATTTTTCCGCATTCGAATCTTTTATATCTTGATTCTTCACAGCCTGATGTATCCATAATTGATCACGAGAATATTCTGTGTTTCACCAAATTACTAGTTTGAAATATCTGTCGAAGATGATGCAATGGTACACTATGAAATTACACTTACCTCCTATACCAATTAGTACTTCTCAACTCTGGCTCCGCCCCTTTATGTTTATTTCCGCATAGACTTGAATCGTGCTGAGTTAGCGAGATGTTCCTTGTCTTCCTATTTTTTATCACTAACACTGAAACGGAATAGTTATTACATTTCAACTTACCTACTATTAAAAATACCTCAGGCATTCAGGAAATTCTTGTTTTCACGAATAAATCTCTATTACCTCTCTCGAACCTTTTTAACTCTTTCGCCGTGCTGAAATCTGAATTCAAGAAACATATACTGGGATACAAGAGAGCAAAAGAACTAATCTATGAATTGCTCATCAAATCAGCCTGTCACCTAGATTTCTGCCAATAAGAAATTTTTAATGAGTTGATCAACTACCATTGTTTTTGGATTTTCTTGTCATGCTGCCACCGGGAAAATCACCTTTTCCGATAATAATTTTTATCAGGTCAGCTAAATCATGCGTTCACAAGAAATTTGTGAATTGTCGACGAATTCCGGTAGTTTTCATATTTTTTCCCTGCTTTCGCGGATTATCACGAATTTCTTAGTAGCGCGTCCAAATCAGCAGGATAGATAGTCGGTCGATATATGTCAGACTCCGTATAATTGGAGGTGGTCACAAAAGCATTTCCGTTCGAAATGAAACATTCATCCGACAATTTGAAGGAGTTGGTTTTGATATGAAAATTGTTTTCGCACACAATTTTTCCGCATTCGAATCTTTTATATCTTGATTCTTCACAGCCTGATGTATCCATAATTGATCACGAGAATATTCTGTGTTTCACCAAATTACTAGTTTGAAATATCTGTCGAAGATGATGCAATGGTACACTATGAAATTACACTTACCTCCTATACCAATTAGTACTTCTCAACTCTGGCTCCGCCCCTTTATGTTTATTTCCGCATAGACTTGAATCGTGCTGAGTTAGCGAGATGTTCCTTGTCTTCCTATTGTTTTATCACTAACACTGAAACGGAATAGTTATTACATTTCAACTTACCTACTATTAAAAATACCTCAGGCATTCAGGAAATTCTTGTTTTCACGAATAAATCTCTATTACCTCTCTCGAACCTTTTTAACTCTTTCGCCGTGCTGAAATCTGAATTCAAGAAACATATACTGGGATACAAGAGAGCAAAAGAACTAATCTATGAATTGCTCATCAAATCAGCCTGTCACCTAGATTTCTGCCAATAAGAAATTTTTAATGAGTTGATCAACTACCATTGTTTTTGGATTTTCTTGTCATGCTGCCACCGGGAAAATCACCTTTCCGATAATAATTTTTATCAGGTCAGCTAAATCATGCGTTCACAAGAAATTTGTGAATTGTCGACGAATTCCGGTAGTTTTCATATTTTTTCCCTGCTTTCGCGGATTATCACGAATTTCTTAGTAGCGCGTCCAAATCAGCAGGATAGATAGTCGGTCGATATATGTCAGACTCCGTATAATTGGAGGTGGTCACAAAAGCATTTCCGTTCGAAATGAAACATTCATCCGACAATTTGAAGGAGTTGGTTTTGATATGAAAATTGTTTTCGCACACAATTTTTCCGCATTCGAATCTTTTATATCTTGATTCTTCACAGCCTGATGTATCCATAATTGATCACGAGAATATTCTGTGTTTCACCAAATTACTAGTTTGAAATATCTGTCGAAGATGATGCAATGGTACACTATGAAATTACACTTACCTCCTATACCAATTAGTACTTCTCAACTCTGGCTCCGCCCCTTTATGTTTATTTCCGCATAGACTTGAATCATGCTGAGTTAGCGAGATGTTCCTTGTCTTCCTATTGTTTTATCACTAACACTGAAACGGAATAGTTATTACATTTCAACTTACCTACTATTAAAAATACCTCAGGCATTCAGGAAATTCTTGTTTTCACGAATAAATCTCTATTACCTCTCTCGAACCTTTTTAACTCTTTCGCCGTGCTGAAATCTGAATTCAAGAAACATATACTGGGATACAAGAGAGCAAAAGAACTAATCTATGAATTGCTCATCAAATCAGCCTGTCACCTAGATTTCTGCCAATAAGAAATTTTTAATGAGTTGATCAACTACCATTGTTTTTGGATTTTCTTGTCATGCTGCCACCGGGAAAATCACCTTTTCCGATAATAATTTTTATCAGGTCAGCTAAATCATGCGTTCACAAGAAATTTGTGAATTGTCGACGAATTCCGGTAGTTTTCATATTTTTTCCCTGCTTTCGCGGATTATCACGAATTTCTTAGTAGCGCGTCCAAATCAGCAGGATAGATAGTCGGTCGATATATGTCAGACTCCGTATAATTGGAGGTGGTCACAAAAGCATTTCCGTTCGAAATGAAACATTCATCCGACAATTTGAAGGAGTTGGTTTTGATATGAAAATTGTTTTCGCACACAATTTTTCCGCATTCGAATCTTTTATATCTTGATTCTTCACAGCCTGATGTATCCATAATTGATCACGAGAATATTCTGTGTTTCACCAAATTACTAGTTTGAAATATCTGTCGAAGATGATGCAATGGTACACTATGAAATTACACTTACCTCCTATACCAATTAGTACTTCTCAACTCTGGCTCCGCCCCTTTATGTTTATTTCCGCATAGACTTGAATCATGCTGAGTTAGCGAGATGTTCCTTGTCTTCCTATTGTTTTATCACTAACACTGAAACGGAATAGTTATTACATTTCAACTTACCTACTATTAAAAATACCTCAGGCATTCAGGAAATTCTTGTTTTCACGAATAAATCTCTATTACCTCTCTCGAACCTTTTTAACTCTTTCGCCGTGCTGAAATCTGAATTCAAGAAACATATACTGGGATACAAGAGAGCAAAAGAACTAATCTATGAATTGCTCATCAAATCAGCCTGTCACCTAGATTTCTGCCAATAAGAAATTTTTAATGAGTTGATCAACTACCATTGTTTTTGGATTTTCTTGTCATGCTGCCACCGGGAAAATCACCTTTTCCGATAATAATTTTTATCAGGTCAGCTAAATCATGCGTTCACAAGAAATTTGTGAATTGTCGACGAATTCCGGTAGTTTTCATATTTTTTCCCTGCTTTCGCGGATTATCACGAATTTCTTAGTAGCGCGTCCAAATCAGCAGGATAGATAGTCGGTCGATATATGTCAGACTCCGTATAATTGGAGGTGGTCACAAAAGCATTTCCGTTCGAAATGAAACATTCATCCGACAATTTGAAGGAGTTGGTTTTGATATGAAAATTGTTTTCGCACACAATTTTTCCGCATTCGAATCTTTTATATCTTGATTCTTCACAGCCTGATGTATCCATAATTGATCACGAGAATATTCTGTGTTTCACCAAATTACTAGTTTGAAATATCTGTCGAAGATGATGCAATGGTACACTATGAAATTACACTTACCTCCTATACCAATTAGTACTTCTCAACTCTGGCTCCGCCCCTTTATGTTTATTTCCGCATAGACTTGAATCATGCTGAGTTAGCGAGATGTTCCTTGTCTTCCTATTGTTTTATCACTAACACTGAAACGGAATAGTTATTACATTTCAACTTACCTACTATTAAAAATACCTCAGGCATTCAGGAAATTCTTGTTTTCACGAATAAATCTCTATTACCTCTCTCGAACCTTTTTAACTCTTTCGCCGTGCTGAAATCTGAATTCAAGAAACATATACTGGGATACAAGAGAGCAAAAGAACTAATCTATGAATTGCTCATCAAATCAGCCTGTCACCTAGATTTCTGCCAATAAGAAATTTTTAATGAGTTGATCAACTACCATTGTTTTTGGATTTTCTTGTCATGCTGCCACCGGGAAAATCACCTTTTCCGATAATAATTTTTATCAGGTCAGCTAAATCATGCGTTCACAAGAAATTTGTGAATTGTCGACGAATTCCGGTAGTTTTCATATTTTTTCCCTGCTTTCGCGGATTATCACGAATTTCTTAGTAGCGCGTCCAAATCAGCAGGATAGATAGTCGGTCGATATATGTCAGACTCCGTATAATTGGAGGTGGTCACAAAAGCATTTCCGTTCGAAATGAAACATTCATCCGACAATTTGAAGGAGTTGGTTTTGATATGAAAATTGTTTTCGCACACAATTTTTCCGCATTCGAATCTTTTATATCTTGATTCTTCACAGCCTGATGTATCCATAATTGATCACGAGAATATTCTGTGTTTCACCAAATTACTAGTTTGAAATATCTGTCGAAGATGATGCAATGGTACACTATGAAATTACACTTACCTCCTATACCAATTAGTACTTCTCAACTCTGGCTCCGCCCCTTTATGTTTATTTCCGCATAGACTTGAATCATGCTGAGTTAGCGAGATGTTCCTTGTCTTCCTATTGTTTTATCACTAACACTGAAACGGAATAGTTATTACATTTCAACTTACCTACTATTAAAAATACCTCAGGCATTCAGGAAATTCTTGTTTTCACGAATAAATCTCTATTACCTCTCTCGAACCTTTTTAACTCTTTCGCCGTGCTGAAATCTGAATTCAAGAAACATATACTGGGATACAAGAGAGCAAAAGAACTAATCTATGAATTGCTCATCAAATCAGCCTGTCACCTAGATTTCTGCCAATAAGAAATTTTTAATGAGTTGATCAACTACCATTGTTTTTGGATTTTCTTGTCATGCTGCCACCGGGAAAATCACCTTTTCCGATAATAATTTTTATCAGGTCAGCTAAATCATGCGTTCACAAGAAATTTGTGAATTGTCGACGAATTCCGGTAGTTTTCATATTTTTTCCCTGCTTTCGCGGATTATCACGAATTTCTTAGTAGCGCGTCCAAATCAGCAGGATAGATAGTCGGTCGATATATGTCAGACTCCGTATAATTGGAGGTGGTCACAAAAGCATTTCCGTTCGAAATGAAACATTCATCCGACAATTTGAAGGAGTTGGTTTTGATATGAAAATTGTTTTCGCACACAATTTTTCCGCATTCGAATCTTTTATATCTTGATTCTTCACAGCCTGATGTATCCATAATTGATCACGAGAATATTCTGTGTTTCACCAAATTACTAGTTTGAAATATCTGTCGAAGATGATGCAATGGTACACTATGAAATTACACTTACCTCCTATACCAATTAGTACTTCTCAACTCTGGCTCCGCCCCTTTATGTTTATTTCCGCATAGACTTGAATCATGCTGAGTTAGCGAGATGTTCCTTGTCTTCCTATTGTTTTATCACTAACACTGAAACGGAATAGTTATTACATTTCAACTTACCTACTATTAAAAATACCTCAGGCATTCAGGAAATTCTTGTTTTCACGAATAAATCTCTATTACCTCTCTCGAACCTTTTTAACTCTTTCGCCGTGCTGAAATCTGAATTCAAGAAACATATACTGGGATACAAGAGAGCAAAAGAACTAATCTATGAATTGCTCATCAAATCAGCCTGTCACCTAGATTTCTGCCAATAAGAAATTTTTAATGAGTTGATCAACTACCATTGTTTTTGGATTTTCTTGTCATGCTGCCACCGGGAAAATCACCTTTTCCGATAATAATTTTTATCAGGTCAGCTAAATCATGCGTTCACAAGAAATTTGTGAATTGTCGACGAATTCCGGTAGTTTTCATATTTTTTCCCTGCTTTCGCGGATTATCACGAATTTCTTAGTAGCGCGTCCAAATCAGCAGGATAGATAGTCGGTCGATATATGTCAGACTCCGTATAATTGGAGGTGGTCACAAAAGCATTTCCGTTCGAAATGAAACATTCATCCGACAATTTGAAGGAGTTGGTTTTGATATGAAAATTGTTTTCGCACACAATTTTTCCGCATTCGAATCTTTTATATCTTGATTCTTCACAGCCTGATGTATCCATAATTGATCACGAGAATATTCTGTGTTTCACCAAATTACTAGTTTGAAATATCTGTCGAAGATGATGCAATGGTACACTATGAAATTACACTTACCTCCTATACCAATTAGTACTTCTCAACTCTGGCTCCGCCCCTTTATGTTTATTTCCGCATAGACTTGAATCATGCTGAGTTAGCGAGATGTTCCTTGTCTTCCTATTGTTTTATCACTAACACTGAAACGGAATAGTTATTACATTTCAACTTACCTACTATTAAAAATACCTCAGGCATTCAGGAAATTCTTGTTTTCACGAATAAATCTCTATTACCTCTCTCGAACCTTTTTAACTCTTTCGCCGTGCTGAAATCTGAATTCAAGAAACATATACTGGGATACAAGAGAGCAAAAGAACTAATCTATGAATTGCTCATCAAATCAGCCTGTCACCTAGATTTCTGCCAATAAGAAATTTTTAATGAGTTGATCAACTACCATTGTTTTTGGATTTTCTTGTCATGCTGCCACCGGGAAAATCACCTTTTCCGATAATAATTTTTATCAGGTCAGCTAAATCATGCGTTCACAAGAAATTTGTGAATTGTCGACGAATTCCGGTAGTTTTCATATTTTTTCCCTGCTTTCGCGGATTATCACGAATTTCTTAGTAGCGCGTCCAAATCAGCAGGATAGATAGTCGGTCGATATATGTCAGACTCCGTATAATTGGAGGTGGTCACAAAAGCATTTCCGTTCGAAATGAAACATTCATCCGACAATTTGAAGGAGTTGGTTTTGATATGAAAATTGTTTTCGCACACAATTTTTCCGCATTCGAATCTTTTATATCTTGATTCTTCACAGCCTGATGTATCCATAATTGATCACGAGAATATTCTGTGTTTCACCAAATTACTAGTTTGAAATATCTGTCGAAGATGATGCAATGGTACACTATGAAATTACACTTACCTCCTATACCAATTAGTACTTCTCAACTCTGGCTCCGCCCCTTTATGTTTATTTCCGCATAGACTTGAATCATGCTGAGTTAGCGAGATGTTCCTTGTCTTCCTATTGTTTTATCACTAACACTGAAACGGAATAGTTATTACATTTCAACTTACCTACTATTAAAAATACCTCAGGCATTCAGGAAATTCTTGTTTTCACGAATAAATCTCTATTACCTCTCTCGAACCTTTTTAACTCTTTCGCCGTGCTGAAATCTGAATTCAAGAAACATATACTGGGATACAAGAGAGCAAAAGAACTAATCTATGAATTGCTCATCAAATCAGCCTGTCACCTAGATTTCTGCCAATAAGAAATTTTTAATGAGTTGATCAACTACCATTGTTTTTGGATTTTCTTGTCATGCTGCCACCGGGAAAATCACCTTTTCCGATAATAATTTTTATCAGGTCAGCTAAATCATGCGTTCACAAGAAATTTGTGAATTGTCGACGAATTCCGGTAGTTTTCATATTTTTTCCCTGCTTTCGCGGATTATCACGAATTTCTTAGTAGCGCGTCCAAATCAGCAGGATAGATAGTCGGTCGATATATGTCAGACTCCGTATAATTGGAGGTGGTCACAAAAGCATTTCCGTTCGAAATGAAACATTCATCCGACAATTTGAAGGAGTTGGTTTTGATATGAAAATTGTTTTCGCACACAATTTTTCCGCATTCGAATCTTTTATATCTTGATTCTTCACAGCCTGATGTATCCATAATTGATCACGAGAATATTCTGTGTTTCACCAAATTACTAGTTTGAAATATCTGTCGAAGATGATGCAATGGTACACTATGAAATTACACTTACCTCCTATACCAATTAGTACTTCTCAACTCTGGCTCCGCCCCTTTATGTTTATTTCCGCATAGACTTGAATCATGCTGAGTTAGCGAGATGTTCCTTGTCTTCCTATTGTTTTATCACTAACACTGAAACGGAATAGTTATTACATTTCAACTTACCTACTATTAAAAATACCTCAGGCATTCAGGAAATTCTTGTTTTCACGAATAAATCTCTATTACCTCTCTCGAACCTTTTTAACTCTTTCGCCGTGCTGAAATCTGAATTCAAGAAACATATACTGGGATACAAGAGAGCAAAAGAACTAATCTATGAATTGCTCATCAAATCAGCCTGTCACCTAGATTTCTGCCAATAAGAAATTTTTAATGAGTTGATCAACTACCATTGTTTTTGGATTTTCTTGTCATGCTGCCACCGGGAAAATCACCTTTTCCGATAATAATTTTTATCAGGTCAGCTAAATCATGCGTTCACAAGAAATTTGTGAATTGTCGACGAATTCCGGTAGTTTTCATATTTTTTCCCTGCTTTCGCGGATTATCACGAATTTCTTAGTAGCGCGTCCAAATCAGCAGGATAGATAGTCGGTCGATATATGTCAGACTCCGTATAATTGGAGGTGGTCACAAAAGCATTTCCGTTCGAAATGAAACATTCATCCGACAATTTGAAGGAGTTGGTTTTGATATGAAAATTGTTTTCGCACACAATTTTTCCGCATTCGAATCTTTTATATCTTGATTCTTCACAGCCTGATGTATCCATAATTGATCACGAGAATATTCTGTGTTTCACCAAATTACTAGTTTGAAATATCTGTCGAAGATGATGCAATGGTACACTATGAAATTACACTTACCTCCTATACCAATTAGTACTTCTCAACTCTGGCTCCGCCCCTTTATGTTTATTTCCGCATAGACTTGAATCATGCTGAGTTAGCGAGATGTTCCTTGTCTTCCTATTGTTTTATCACTAACACTGAAACGGAATAGTTATTACATTTCAACTTACCTACTATTAAAAATACCTCAGGCATTCAGGAAATTCTTGTTTTCACGAATAAATCTCTATTACCTCTCTCGAACCTTTTTAACTCTTTCGCCGTGCTGAAATCTGAATTCAAGAAACATATACTGGGATACAAGAGAGCAAAAGAACTAATCTATGAATTGCTCATCAAATCAGCCTGTCACCTAGATTTCTGCCAATAAGAAATTTTTAATGAGTTGATCAACTACCATTGTTTTTGGATTTTCTTGTCATGCTGCCACCGGGAAAATCACCTTTTCCGATAATAATTTTTATCAGGTCAGCTAAATCATGCGTTCACAAGAAATTTGTGAATTGTCGACGAATTCCGGTAGTTTTCATATTTTTTCCCTGCTTTCGCGGATTATCACGAATTTCTTAGTAGCGCGTCCAAATCAGCAGGATAGATAGTCGGTCGATATATGTCAGACTCCGTATAATTGGAGGTGGTCACAAAAGCATTTCCGTTCGAAATGAAACATTCATCCGACAATTTGAAGGAGTTGGTTTTGATATGAAAATTGTTTTCGCACACAATTTTTCCGCATTCGAATCTTTTATATCTTGATTCTTCACAGCCTGATGTATCCATAATTGATCACGAGAATATTCTGTGTTTCACCAAATTACTAGTTTGAAATATCTGTCGAAGATGATGCAATGGTACACTATGAAATTACACTTACCTCCTATACCAATTAGTACTTCTCAACTCTGGCTCCGCCCCTTTATGTTTATTTCCGCATAGACTTGAATCATGCTGAGTTAGCGAGATGTTCCTTGTCTTCCTATTGTTTTATCACTAACACTGAAACGGAATAGTTATTACATTTCAACTTACCTACTATTAAAAATACCTCAGGCATTCAGGAAATTCTTGTTTTCACGAATAAATCTCTATTACCTCTCTCGAACCTTTTTAACTCTTTCGCCGTGCTGAAATCTGAATTCAAGAAACATATACTGGGATACAAGAGAGCAAAAGAACTAATCTATGAATTGCTCATCAAATCAGCCTGTCACCTAGATTTCTGCCAATAAGAAATTTTTAATGAGTTGATCAACTACCATTGTTTTTGGATTTTCTTGTCATGCTGCCACCGGGAAAATCACCTTTTCCGATAATAATTTTTATCAGGTCAGCTAAATCATGCGTTCACAAGAAATTTGTGAATTGTCGACGAATTCCGGTAGTTTTCATATTTTTTCCCTGCTTTCGCGGATTATCACGAATTTCTTAGTAGCGCGTCCAAATCAGCAGGATAGATAGTCGGTCGATATATGTCAGACTCCGTATAATTGGAGGTGGTCACAAAAGCATTTCCGTTCGAAATGAAACATTCATCCGACAATTTGAAGGAGTTGGTTTTGATATGAAAATTGTTTTCGCACACAATTTTTCCGCATTCGAATCTTTTATATCTTGATTCTTCACAGCCTGATGTATCCATAATTGATCACGAGAATATTCTGTGTTTCACCAAATTACTAGTTTGAAATATCTGTCGAAGATGATGCAATGGTACACTATGAAATTACACTTACCTCCTATACCAATTAGTACTTCTCAACTCTGGCTCCGCCCCTTTATGTTTATTTCCGCATAGACTTGAATCATGCTGAGTTAGCGAGATGTTCCTTGTCTTCCTATTGTTTTATCACTAACACTGAAACGGAATAGTTATTACATTTCAACTTACCTACTATTAAAAATACCTCAGGCATTCAGGAAATTCTTGTTTTCACGAATAAATCTCTATTACCTCTCTCGAACCTTTTTAACTCTTTCGCCGTGCTGAAATCTGAATTCAAGAAACATATACTGGGATACAAGAGAGCAAAAGAACTAATCTATGAATTGCTCATCAAATCAGCCTGTCACCTAGATTTCTGCCAATAAGAAATTTTTAATGAGTTGATCAACTACCATTGTTTTTGGATTTTCTTGTCATGCTGCCACCGGGAAAATCACCTTTTCCGATAATAATTTTTATCAGGTCAGCTAAATCATGCGTTCACAAGAAATTTGTGAATTGTCGACGAATTCCGGTAGTTTTCATATTTTTTCCCTGCTTTCGCGGATTATCACGAATTTCTTAGTAGCGCGTCCAAATCAGCAGGATAGATAGTCGGTCGATATATGTCAGACTCCGTATAATTGGAGGTGGTCACAAAAGCATTTCCGTTCGAAATGAAACATTCATCCGACAATTTGAAGGAGTTGGTTTTGATATGAAAATTGTTTTCGCACACAATTTTTCCGCATTCGAATCTTTTATATCTTGATTCTTCACAGCCTGATGTATCCATAATTGATCACGAGAATATTCTGTGTTTCACCAAATTACTAGTTTGAAATATCTGTCGAAGATGATGCAATGGTACACTATGAAATTACACTTACCTCCTATACCAATTAGTACTTCTCAACTCTGGCTCCGCCCCTTTATGTTTATTTCCGCATAGACTTGAATCATGCTGAGTTAGCGAGATGTTCCTTGTCTTCCTATTGTTTTATCACTAACACTGAAACGGAATAGTTATTACATTTCAACTTACCTACTATTAAAAATACCTCAGGCATTCAGGAAATTCTTGTTTTCACGAATAAATCTCTATTACCTCTCTCGAACCTTTTTAACTCTTTCGCCGTGCTGAAATCTGAATTCAAGAAACATATACTGGGATACAAGAGAGCAAAAGAACTAATCTATGAATTGCTCATCAAATCAGCCTGTCACCTAGATTTCTGCCAATAAGAAATTTTTAATGAGTTGATCAACTACCATTGTTTTTGGATTTTCTTGTCATGCTGCCACCGGGAAAATCACCTTTTCCGATAATAATTTTTATCAGGTCAGCTAAATCATGCGTTCACAAGAAATTTGTGAATTGTCGACGAATTCCGGTAGTTTTCATATTTTTTCCCTGCTTTCGCGGATTATCACGAATTTCTTAGTAGCGCGTCCAAATCAGCAGGATAGATAGTCGGTCGATATATGTCAGACTCCGTATAATTGGAGGTGGTCACAAAAGCATTTCCGTTCGAAATGAAACATTCATCCGACAATTTGAAGGAGTTGGTTTTGATATGAAAATTGTTTTCGCACACAATTTTTCCGCATTCGAATCTTTTATATCTTGATTCTTCACAGCCTGATGTATCCATAATTGATCACGAGAATATTCTGTGTTTCACCAAATTACTAGTTTGAAATATCTGTCGAAGATGATGCAATGGTACACTATGAAATTACACTTACCTCCTATACCAATTAGTACTTCTCAACTCTGGCTCCGCCCCTTTATGTTTATTTCCGCATAGACTTGAATCATGCTGAGTTAGCGAGATGTTCCTTGTCTTCCTATTGTTTTATCACTAACACTGAAACGGAATAGTTATTACATTTCAACTTACCTACTATTAAAAATACCTCAGGCATTCAGGAAATTCTTGTTTTCACGAATAAATCTCTATTACCTCTCTCGAACCTTTTTAACTCTTTCGCCGTGCTGAAATCTGAATTCAAGAAACATATACTGGGATACAAGAGAGCAAAAGAACTAATCTATGAATTGCTCATCAAATCAGCCTGTCACCTAGATTTCTGCCAATAAGAAATTTTTAATGAGTTGATCAACTACCATTGTTTTTGGATTTTCTTGTCATGCTGCCACCGGGAAAATCACCTTTTCCGATAATAATTTTTATCAGGTCAGCTAAATCATGCGTTCACAAGAAATTTGTGAATTGTCGACGAATTCCGGTAGTTTTCATATTTTTTCCCTGCTTTCGCGGATTATCACGAATTTCTTAGTAGCGCGTCCAAATCAGCAGGATAGATAGTCGGTCGATATATGTCAGACTCCGTATAATTGGAGGTGGTCACAAAAGCATTTCCGTTCGAAATGAAACATTCATCCGACAATTTGAAGGAGTTGGTTTTGATATGAAAATTGTTTTCGCACACAATTTTTCCGCATTCGAATCTTTTATATCTTGATTCTTCACAGCCTGATGTATCCATAATTGATCACGAGAATATTCTGTGTTTCACCAAATTACTAGTTTGAAATATCTGTCGAAGATGATGCAATGGTACACTATGAAATTACACTTACCTCCTATACCAATTAGTACTTCTCAACTCTGGCTCCGCCCCTTTATGTTTATTTCCGCATAGACTTGAATCATGCTGAGTTAGCGAGATGTTCCTTGTCTTCCTATTGTTTTATCACTAACACTGAAACGGAATAGTTATTACATTTCAACTTACCTACTATTAAAAATACCTCAGGCATTCAGGAAATTCTTGTTTTCACGAATAAATCTCTATTACCTCTCTCGAACCTTTTTAACTCTTTCGCCGTGCTGAAATCTGAATTCAAGAAACATATACTGGGATACAAGAGAGCAAAAGAACTAATCTATGAATTGCTCATCAAATCAGCCTGTCACCTAGATTTCTGCCAATAAGAAATTTTTAATGAGTTGATCAACTACCATTGTTTTTGGATTTTCTTGTCATGCTGCCACCGGGAAAATCACCTTTTCCGATAATAATTTTTATCAGGTCAGCTAAATCATGCGTTCACAAGAAATTTGTGAATTGTCGACGAATTCCGGTAGTTTTCATATTTTTTCCCTGCTTTCGCGGATTATCACGAATTTCTTAGTAGCGCGTCCAAATCAGCAGGATAGATAGTCGGTCGATATATGTCAGACTCCGTATAATTGGAGGTGGTCACAAAAGCATTTCCGTTCGAAATGAAACATTCATCCGACAATTTGAAGGAGTTGGTTTTGATATGAAAATTGTTTTCGCACACAATTTTTCCGCATTCGAATCTTTTATATCTTGATTCTTCACAGCCTGATGTATCCATAATTGATCACGAGAATATTCTGTGTTTCACCAAATTACTAGTTTGAAATATCTGTCGAAGATGATGCAATGGTACACTATGAAATTACACTTACCTCCTATACCAATTAGTACTTCTCAACTCTGGCTCCGCCCCTTTATGTTTATTTCCGCATAGACTTGAATCATGCTGAGTTAGCGAGATGTTCCTTGTCTTCCTATTGTTTTATCACTAACACTGAAACGGAATAGTTATTACATTTCAACTTACCTACTATTAAAAATACCTCAGGCATTCAGGAAATTCTTGTTTTCACGAATAAATCTCTATTACCTCTCTCGAACCTTTTTAACTCTTTCGCCGTGCTGAAATCTGAATTCAAGAAACATATACTGGGATACAAGAGAGCAAAAGAACTAATCTATGAATTGCTCATCAAATCAGCCTGTCACCTAGATTTCTGCCAATAAGAAATTTTTAATGAGTTGATCAACTACCATTGTTTTTGGATTTTCTTGTCATGCTGCCACCGGGAAAATCACCTTTTCCGATAATAATTTTTATCAGGTCAGCTAAATCATGCGTTCACAAGAAATTTGTGAATTGTCGACGAATTCCGGTAGTTTTCATATTTTTTCCCTGCTTTCGCGGATTATCACGAATTTCTTAGTAGCGCGTCCAAATCAGCAGGATAGATAGTCGGTCGATATATGTCAGACTCCGTATAATTGGAGGTGGTCACAAAAGCATTTCCGTTCGAAATGAAACATTCATCCGACAATTTGAAGGAGTTGGTTTTGATATGAAAATTGTTTTCGCACACAATTTTTCCGCATTCGAATCTTTTATATCTTGATTCTTCACAGCCTGATGTATCCATAATTGATCACGAGAATATTCTGTGTTTCACCAAATTACTAGTTTGAAATATCTGTCGAAGATGATGCAATGGTACACTATGAAATTACACTTACCTCCTATACCAATTAGTACTTCTCAACTCTGGCTCCGCCCCTTTATGTTTATTTCCGCATAGACTTGAATCATGCTGAGTTAGCGAGATGTTCCTTGTCTTCCTATTGTTTTATCACTAACACTGAAACGGAATAGTTATTACATTTCAACTTACCTACTATTAAAAATACCTCAGGCATTCAGGAAATTCTTGTTTTCACGAATAAATCTCTATTACCTCTCTCGAACCTTTTTAACTCTTTCGCCGTGCTGAAATCTGAATTCAAGAAACATATACTGGGATACAAGAGAGCAAAAGAACTAATCTATGAATTGCTCATCAAATCAGCCTGTCACCTAGATTTCTGCCAATAAGAAATTTTTAATGAGTTGATCAACTACCATTGTTTTTGGATTTTCTTGTCATGCTGCCACCGGGAAAATCACCTTTTCCGATAATAATTTTTATCAGGTCAGCTAAATCATGCGTTCACAAGAAATTTGTGAATTGTCGACGAATTCCGGTAGTTTTCATATTTTTTCCCTGCTTTCGCGGATTATCACGAATTTCTTAGTAGCGCGTCCAAATCAGCAGGATAGATAGTCGGTCGATATATGTCAGACTCCGTATAATTGGAGGTGGTCACAAAAGCATTTCCGTTCGAAATGAAACATTCATCCGACAATTTGAAGGAGTTGGTTTTGATATGAAAATTGTTTTCGCACACAATTTTTCCGCATTCGAATCTTTTATATCTTGATTCTTCACAGCCTGATGTATCCATAATTGATCACGAGAATATTCTGTGTTTCACCAAATTACTAGTTTGAAATATCTGTCGAAGATGATGCAATGGTACACTATGAAATTACACTTACCTCCTATACCAATTAGTACTTCTCAACTCTGGCTCCGCCCCTTTATGTTTATTTCCGCATAGACTTGAATCATGCTGAGTTAGCGAGATGTTCCTTGTCTTCCTATTGTTTTATCACTAACACTGAAACGGAATAGTTATTACATTTCAACTTACCTACTATTAAAAATACCTCAGGCATTCAGGAAATTCTTGTTTTCACGAATAAATCTCTATTACCTCTCTCGAACCTTTTTAACTCTTTCGCCGTGCTGAAATCTGAATTCAAGAAACATATACTGGGATACAAGAGAGCAAAAGAACTAATCTATGAATTGCTCATCAAATCAGCCTGTCACCTAGATTTCTGCCAATAAGAAATTTTTAATGAGTTGATCAACTACCATTGTTTTTGGATTTTCTTGTCATGCTGCCACCGGGAAAATCACCTTTTCCGATAATAATTTTTATCAGGTCAGCTAAATCATGCGTTCACAAGAAATTTGTGAATTGTCGACGAATTCCGGTAGTTTTCATATTTTTTCCCTGCTTTCGCGGATTATCACGAATTTCTTAGTAGCGCGTCCAAATCAGCAGGATAGATAGTCGGTCGATATATGTCAGACTCCGTATAATTGGAGGTGGTCACAAAAGCATTTCCGTTCGAAATGAAACATTCATCCGACAATTTGAAGGAGTTGGTTTTGATATGAAAATTGTTTTCGCACACAATTTTTCCGCATTCGAATCTTTTATATCTTGATTCTTCACAGCCTGATGTATCCATAATTGATCACGAGAATATTCTGTGTTTCACCAAATTACTAGTTTGAAATATCTGTCGAAGATGATGCAATGGTACACTATGAAATTACACTTACCTCCTATACCAATTAGTACTTCTCAACTCTGGCTCCGCCCCTTTATGTTTATTTCCGCATAGACTTGAATCATGCTGAGTTAGCGAGATGTTCCTTGTCTTCCTATTGTTTTATCACTAACACTGAAACGGAATAGTTATTACATTTCAACTTACCTACTATTAAAAATACCTCAGGCATTCAGGAAATTCTTGTTTTCACGAATAAATCTCTATTACCTCTCTCGAACCTTTTTAACTCTTTCGCCGTGCTGAAATCTGAATTCAAGAAACATATACTGGGATACAAGAGAGCAAAAGAACTAATCTATGAATTGCTCATCAAATCAGCCTGTCACCTAGATTTCTGCCAATAAGAAATTTTTAATGAGTTGATCAACTACCATTGTTTTTGGATTTTCTTGTCATGCTGCCACCGGGAAAATCACCTTTTCCGATAATAATTTTTATCAGGTCAGCTAAATCATGCGTTCACAAGAAATTTGTGAATTGTCGACGAATTCCGGTAGTTTTCATATTTTTTCCCTGCTTTCGCGGATTATCACGAATTTCTTAGTAGCGCGTCCAAATCAGCAGGATAGATAGTCGGTCGATATATGTCAGACTCCGTATAATTGGAGGTGGTCACAAAAGCATTTCCGTTCGAAATGAAACATTCATCCGACAATTTGAAGGAGTTGGTTTTGATATGAAAATTGTTTTCGCACACAATTTTTCCGCATTCGAATCTTTTATATCTTGATTCTTCACAGCCTGATGTATCCATAATTGATCACGAGAATATTCTGTGTTTCACCAAATTACTAGTTTGAAATATCTGTCGAAGATGATGCAATGGTACACTATGAAATTACACTTACCTCCTATACCAATTAGTACTTCTCAACTCTGGCTCCGCCCCTTTATGTTTATTTCCGCATAGACTTGAATCATGCTGAGTTAGCGAGATGTTCCTTGTCTTCCTATTGTTTTATCACTAACACTGAAACGGAATAGTTATTACATTTCAACTTACCTACTATTAAAAATACCTCAGGCATTCAGGAAATTCTTGTTTTCACGAATAAATCTCTATTACCTCTCTCGAACCTTTTTAACTCTTTCGCCGTGCTGAAATCTGAATTCAAGAAACATATACTGGGATACAAGAGAGCAAAAGAACTAATCTATGAATTGCTCATCAAATCAGCCTGTCACCTAGATTTCTGCCAATAAGAAATTTTTAATGAGTTGATCAACTACCATTGTTTTTGGATTTTCTTGTCATGCTGCCACCGGGAAAATCACCTTTTCCGATAATAATTTTTATCAGGTCAGCTAAATCATGCGTTCACAAGAAATTTGTGAATTGTCGACGAATTCCGGTAGTTTTCATATTTTTTCCCTGCTTTCGCGGATTATCACGAATTTCTTAGTAGCGCGTCCAAATCAGCAGGATAGATAGTCGGTCGATATATGTCAGACTCCGTATAATTGGAGGTGGTCACAAAAGCATTTCCGTTCGAAATGAAACATTCATCCGACAATTTGAAGGAGTTGGTTTTGATATGAAAATTGTTTTCGCACACAATTTTTCCGCATTCGAATCTTTTATATCTTGATTCTTCACAGCCTGATGTATCCATAATTGATCACGAGAATATTCTGTGTTTCACCAAATTACTAGTTTGAAATATCTGTCGAAGATGATGCAATGGTACACTATGAAATTACACTTACCTCCTATACCAATTAGTACTTCTCAACTCTGGCTCCGCCCCTTTATGTTTATTTCCGCATAGACTTGAATCATGCTGAGTTAGCGAGATGTTCCTTGTCTTCCTATTGTTTTATCACTAACACTGAAACGGAATAGTTATTACATTTCAACTTACCTACTATTAAAAATACCTCAGGCATTCAGGAAATTCTTGTTTTCACGAATAAATCTCTATTACCTCTCTCGAACCTTTTTAACTCTTTCGCCGTGCTGAAATCTGAATTCAAGAAACATATACTGGGATACAAGAGAGCAAAAGAACTAATCTATGAATTGCTCATCAAATCAGCCTGTCACCTAGATTTCTGCCAATAAGAAATTTTTAATGAGTTGATCAACTACCATTGTTTTTGGATTTTCTTGTCATGCTGCCACCGGGAAAATCACCTTTTCCGATAATAATTTTTATCAGGTCAGCTAAATCATGCGTTCACAAGAAATTTGTGAATTGTCGACGAATTCCGGTAGTTTTCATATTTTTTCCCTGCTTTCGCGGATTATCACGAATTTCTTAGTAGCGCGTCCAAATCAGCAGGATAGATAGTCGGTCGATATATGTCAGACTCCGTATAATTGGAGGTGGTCACAAAAGCATTTCCGTTCGAAATGAAACATTCATCCGACAATTTGAAGGAGTTGGTTTTGATATGAAAATTGTTTTCGCACACAATTTTTCCGCATTCGAATCTTTTATATCTTGATTCTTCACAGCCTGATGTATCCATAATTGATCACGAGAATATTCTGTGTTTCACCAAATTACTAGTTTGAAATATCTGTCGAAGATGATGCAATGGTACACTATGAAATTACACTTACCTCCTATACCAATTAGTACTTCTCAACTCTGGCTCCGCCCCTTTATGTTTATTTCCGCATAGACTTGAATCATGCTGAGTTAGCGAGATGTTCCTTGTCTTCCTATTGTTTTATCACTAACACTGAAACGGAATAGTTATTACATTTCAACTTACCTACTATTAAAAATACCTCAGGCATTCAGGAAATTCTTGTTTTCACGAATAAATCTCTATTACCTCTCTCGAACCTTTTTAACTCTTTCGCCGTGCTGAAATCTGAATTCAAGAAACATATACTGGGATACAAGAGAGCAAAAGAACTAATCTATGAATTGCTCATCAAATCAGCCTGTCACCTAGATTTCTGCCAATAAGAAATTTTTAATGAGTTGATCAACTACCATTGTTTTTGGATTTTCTTGTCATGCTGCCACCGGGAAAATCACCTTTTCCGATAATAATTTTTATCAGGTCAGCTAAATCATGCGTTCACAAGAAATTTGTGAATTGTCGACGAATTCCGGTAGTTTTCATATTTTTTCCCTGCTTTCGCGGATTATCACGAATTTCTTAGTAGCGCGTCCAAATCAGCAGGATAGATAGTCGGTCGATATATGTCAGACTCCGTATAATTGGAGGTGGTCACAAAAGCATTTCCGTTCGAAATGAAACATTCATCCGACAATTTGAAGGAGTTGGTTTTGATATGAAAATTGTTTTCGCACACAATTTTTCCGCATTCGAATCTTTTATATCTTGATTCTTCACAGCCTGATGTATCCATAATTGATCACGAGAATATTCTGTGTTTCACCAAATTACTAGTTTGAAATATCTGTCGAAGATGATGCAATGGTACACTATGAAATTACACTTACCTCCTATACCAATTAGTACTTCTCAACTCTGGCTCCGCCCCTTTATGTTTATTTCCGCATAGACTTGAATCATGCTGAGTTAGCGAGATGTTCCTTGTCTTCCTATTGTTTTATCACTAACACTGAAACGGAATAGTTATTACATTTCAACTTACCTACTATTAAAAATACCTCAGGCATTCAGGAAATTCTTGTTTTCACGAATAAATCTCTATTACCTCTCTCGAACCTTTTTAACTCTTTCGCCGTGCTGAAATCTGAATTCAAGAAACATATACTGGGATACAAGAGAGCAAAAGAACTAATCTATGAATTGCTCATCAAATCAGCCTGTCACCTAGATTTCTGCCAATAAGAAATTTTTAATGAGTTGATCAACTACCATTGTTTTTGGATTTTCTTGTCATGCTGCCACCGGGAAAATCACCTTTTCCGATAATAATTTTTATCAGGTCAGCTAAATCATGCGTTCACAAGAAATTTGTGAATTGTCGACGAATTCCGGTAGTTTTCATATTTTTTCCCTGCTTTCGCGGATTATCACGAATTTCTTAGTAGCGCGTCCAAATCAGCAGGATAGATAGTCGGTCGATATATGTCAGACTCCGTATAATTGGAGGTGGTCACAAAAGCATTTCCGTTCGAAATGAAACATTCATCCGACAATTTGAAGGAGTTGGTTTTGATATGAAAATTGTTTTCGCACACAATTTTTCCGCATTCGAATCTTTTATATCTTGATTCTTCACAGCCTGATGTATCCATAATTGATCACGAGAATATTCTGTGTTTCACCAAATTACTAGTTTGAAATATCTGTCGAAGATGATGCAATGGTACACTATGAAATTACACTTACCTCCTATACCAATTAGTACTTCTCAACTCTGGCTCCGCCCCTTTATGTTTATTTCCGCATAGACTTGAATCATGCTGAGTTAGCGAGATGTTCCTTGTCTTCCTATTGTTTTATCACTAACACTGAAACGGAATAGTTATTACATTTCAACTTACCTACTATTAAAAATACCTCAGGCATTCAGGAAATTCTTGTTTTCACGAATAAATCTCTATTACCTCTCTCGAACCTTTTTAACTCTTTCGCCGTGCTGAAATCTGAATTCAAGAAACATATACTGGGATACAAGAGAGCAAAAGAACTAATCTATGAATTGCTCATCAAATCAGCCTGTCACCTAGATTTCTGCCAATAAGAAATTTTTAATGAGTTGATCAACTACCATTGTTTTTGGATTTTCTTGTCATGCTGCCACCGGGAAAATCACCTTTTCCGATAATAATTTTTATCAGGTCAGCTAAATCATGCGTTCACAAGAAATTTGTGAATTGTCGACGAATTCCGGTAGTTTTCATATTTTTTCCCTGCTTTCGCGGATTATCACGAATTTCTTAGTAGCGCGTCCAAATCAGCAGGATAGATAGTCGGTCGATATATGTCAGACTCCGTATAATTGGAGGTGGTCACAAAAGCATTTCCGTTCGAAATGAAACATTCATCCGACAATTTGAAGGAGTTGGTTTTGATATGAAAATTGTTTTCGCACACAATTTTTCCGCATTCGAATCTTTTATATCTTGATTCTTCACAGCCTGATGTATCCATAATTGATCACGAGAATATTCTGTGTTTCACCAAATTACTAGTTTGAAATATCTGTCGAAGATGATGCAATGGTACACTATGAAATTACACTTACCTCCTATACCAATTAGTACTTCTCAACTCTGGCTCCGCCCCTTTATGTTTATTTCCGCATAGACTTGAATCATGCTGAGTTAGCGAGATGTTCCTTGTCTTCCTATTGTTTTATCACTAACACTGAAACGGAATAGTTATTACATTTCAACTTACCTACTATTAAAAATACCTCAGGCATTCAGGAAATTCTTGTTTTCACGAATAAATCTCTATTACCTCTCTCGAACCTTTTTAACTCTTTCGCCGTGCTGAAATCTGAATTCAAGAAACATATACTGGGATACAAGAGAGCAAAAGAACTAATCTATGAATTGCTCATCAAATCAGCCTGTCACCTAGATTTCTGCCAATAAGAAATTTTTAATGAGTTGATCAACTACCATTGTTTTTGGATTTTCTTGTCATGCTGCCACCGGGAAAATCACCTTTTCCGATAATAATTTTTATCAGGTCAGCTAAATCATGCGTTCACAAGAAATTTGTGAATTGTCGACGAATTCCGGTAGTTTTCATATTTTTTCCCTGCTTTCGCGGATTATCACGAATTTCTTAGTAGCGCGTCCAAATCAGCAGGATAGATAGTCGGTCGATATATGTCAGACTCCGTATAATTGGAGGTGGTCACAAAAGCATTTCCGTTCGAAATGAAACATTCATCCGACAATTTGAAGGAGTTGGTTTTGATATGAAAATTGTTTTCGCACACAATTTTTCCGCATTCGAATCTTTTATATCTTGATTCTTCACAGCCTGATGTATCCATAATTGATCACGAGAATATTCTGTGTTTCACCAAATTACTAGTTTGAAATATCTGTCGAAGATGATGCAATGGTACACTATGAAATTACACTTACCTCCTATACCAATTAGTACTTCTCAACTCTGGCTCCGCCCCTTTATGTTTATTTCCGCATAGACTTGAATCATGCTGAGTTAGCGAGATGTTCCTTGTCTTCCTATTGTTTTATCACTAACACTGAAACGGAATAGTTATTACATTTCAACTTACCTACTATTAAAAATACCTCAGGCATTCAGGAAATTCTTGTTTTCACGAATAAATCTCTATTACCTCTCTCGAACCTTTTTAACTCTTTCGCCGTGCTGAAATCTGAATTCAAGAAACATATACTGGGATACAAGAGAGCAAAAGAACTAATCTATGAATTGCTCATCAAATCAGCCTGTCACCTAGATTTCTGCCAATAAGAAATTTTTAATGAGTTGATCAACTACCATTGTTTTTGGATTTTCTTGTCATGCTGCCACCGGGAAAATCACCTTTTCCGATAATAATTTTTATCAGGTCAGCTAAATCATGCGTTCACAAGAAATTTGTGAATTGTCGACGAATTCCGGTAGTTTTCATATTTTTTCCCTGCTTTCGCGGATTATCACGAATTTCTTAGTAGCGCGTCCAAATCAGCAGGATAGATAGTCGGTCGATATATGTCAGACTCCGTATAATTGGAGGTGGTCACAAAAGCATTTCCGTTCGAAATGAAACATTCATCCGACAATTTGAAGGAGTTGGTTTTGATATGAAAATTGTTTTCGCACACAATTTTTCCGCATTCGAATCTTTTATATCTTGATTCTTCACAGCCTGATGTATCCATAATTGATCACGAGAATATTCTGTGTTTCACCAAATTACTAGTTTGAAATATCTGTCGAAGATGATGCAATGGTACACTATGAAATTACACTTACCTCCTATACCAATTAGTACTTCTCAACTCTGGCTCCGCCCCTTTATGTTTATTTCCGCATAGACTTGAATCATGCTGAGTTAGCGAGATGTTCCTTGTCTTCCTATTGTTTTATCACTAACACTGAAACGGAATAGTTATTACATTTCAACTTACCTACTATTAAAAATACCTCAGGCATTCAGGAAATTCTTGTTTTCACGAATAAATCTCTATTACCTCTCTCGAACCTTTTTAACTCTTTCGCCGTGCTGAAATCTGAATTCAAGAAACATATACTGGGATACAAGAGAGCAAAAGAACTAATCTATGAATTGCTCATCAAATCAGCCTGTCACCTAGATTTCTGCCAATAAGAAATTTTTAATGAGTTGATCAACTACCATTGTTTTTGGATTTTCTTGTCATGCTGCCACCGGGAAAATCACCTTTTCCGATAATAATTTTTATCAGGTCAGCTAAATCATGCGTTCACAAGAAATTTGTGAATTGTCGACGAATTCCGGTAGTTTTCATATTTTTTCCCTGCTTTCGCGGATTATCACGAATTTCTTAGTAGCGCGTCCAAATCAGCAGGATAGATAGTCGGTCGATATATGTCAGACTCCGTATAATTGGAGGTGGTCACAAAAGCATTTCCGTTCGAAATGAAACATTCATCCGACAATTTGAAGGAGTTGGTTTTGATATGAAAATTGTTTTCGCACACAATTTTTCCGCATTCGAATCTTTTATATCTTGATTCTTCACAGCCTGATGTATCCATAATTGATCACGAGAATATTCTGTGTTTCACCAAATTACTAGTTTGAAATATCTGTCGAAGATGATGCAATGGTACACTATGAAATTACACTTACCTCCTATACCAATTAGTACTTCTCAACTCTGGCTCCGCCCCTTTATGTTTATTTCCGCATAGACTTGAATCATGCTGAGTTAGCGAGATGTTCCTTGTCTTCCTATTGTTTTATCACTAACACTGAAACGGAATAGTTATTACATTTCAACTTACCTACTATTAAAAATACCTCAGGCATTCAGGAAATTCTTGTTTTCACGAATAAATCTCTATTACCTCTCTCGAACCTTTTTAACTCTTTCGCCGTGCTGAAATCTGAATTCAAGAAACATATACTGGGATACAAGAGAGCAAAAGAACTAATCTATGAATTGCTCATCAAATCAGCCTGTCACCTAGATTTCTGCCAATAAGAAATTTTTAATGAGTTGATCAACTACCATTGTTTTTGGATTTTCTTGTCATGCTGCCACCGGGAAAATCACCTTTTCCGATAATAATTTTTATCAGGTCAGCTAAATCATGCGTTCACAAGAAATTTGTGAATTGTCGACGAATTCCGGTAGTTTTCATATTTTTTCCCTGCTTTCGCGGATTATCACGAATTTCTTAGTAGCGCGTCCAAATCAGCAGGATAGATAGTCGGTCGATATATGTCAGACTCCGTATAATTGGAGGTGGTCACAAAAGCATTTCCGTTCGAAATGAAACATTCATCCGACAATTTGAAGGAGTTGGTTTTGATATGAAAATTGTTTTCGCACACAATTTTTCCGCATTCGAATCTTTTATATCTTGATTCTTCACAGCCTGATGTATCCATAATTGATCACGAGAATATTCTGTGTTTCACCAAATTACTAGTTTGAAATATCTGTCGAAGATGATGCAATGGTACACTATGAAATTACACTTACCTCCTATACCAATTAGTACTTCTCAACTCTGGCTCCGCCCCTTTATGTTTATTTCCGCATAGACTTGAATCATGCTGAGTTAGCGAGATGTTCCTTGTCTTCCTATTGTTTTATCACTAACACTGAAACGGAATAGTTATTACATTTCAACTTACCTACTATTAAAAATACCTCAGGCATTCAGGAAATTCTTGTTTTCACGAATAAATCTCTATTACCTCTCTCGAACCTTTTTAACTCTTTCGCCGTGCTGAAATCTGAATTCAAGAAACATATACTGGGATACAAGAGAGCAAAAGAACTAATCTATGAATTGCTCATCAAATCAGCCTGTCACCTAGATTTCTGCCAATAAGAAATTTTTAATGAGTTGATCAACTACCATTGTTTTTGGATTTTCTTGTCATGCTGCCACCGGGAAAATCACCTTTTCCGATAATAATTTTTATCAGGTCAGCTAAATCATGCGTTCACAAGAAATTTGTGAATTGTCGACGAATTCCGGTAGTTTTCATATTTTTTCCCTGCTTTCGCGGATTATCACGAATTTCTTAGTAGCGCGTCCAAATCAGCAGGATAGATAGTCGGTCGATATATGTCAGACTCCGTATAATTGGAGGTGGTCACAAAAGCATTTCCGTTCGAAATGAAACATTCATCCGACAATTTGAAGGAGTTGGTTTTGATATGAAAATTGTTTTCGCACACAATTTTTCCGCATTCGAATCTTTTATATCTTGATTCTTCACAGCCTGATGTATCCATAATTGATCACGAGAATATTCTGTGTTTCACCAAATTACTAGTTTGAAATATCTGTCGAAGATGATGCAATGGTACACTATGAAATTACACTTACCTCCTATACCAATTAGTACTTCTCAACTCTGGCTCCGCCCCTTTATGTTTATTTCCGCATAGACTTGAATCATGCTGAGTTAGCGAGATGTTCCTTGTCTTCCTATTGTTTTATCACTAACACTGAAACGGAATAGTTATTACATTTCAACTTACCTACTATTAAAAATACCTCAGGCATTCAGGAAATTCTTGTTTTCACGAATAAATCTCTATTACCTCTCTCGAACCTTTTTAACTCTTTCGCCGTGCTGAAATCTGAATTCAAGAAACATATACTGGGATACAAGAGAGCAAAAGAACTAATCTATGAATTGCTCATCAAATCAGCCTGTCACCTAGATTTCTGCCAATAAGAAATTTTTAATGAGTTGATCAACTACCATTGTTTTTGGATTTTCTTGTCATGCTGCCACCGGGAAAATCACCTTTTCCGATAATAATTTTTATCAGGTCAGCTAAATCATGCGTTCACAAGAAATTTGTGAATTGTCGACGAATTCCGGTAGTTTTCATATTTTTTCCCTGCTTTCGCGGATTATCACGAATTTCTTAGTAGCGCGTCCAAATCAGCAGGATAGATAGTCGGTCGATATATGTCAGACTCCGTATAATTGGAGGTGGTCACAAAAGCATTTCCGTTCGAAATGAAACATTCATCCGACAATTTGAAGGAGTTGGTTTTGATATGAAAATTGTTTTCGCACACAATTTTTCCGCATTCGAATCTTTTATATCTTGATTCTTCACAGCCTGATGTATCCATAATTGATCACGAGAATATTCTGTGTTTCACACCAAATTACTAGTTTGAAATATCTGTCGAAGATGATGCAATGGTACACTATGAAATTACACTTACCTCCTATACCAATTAGTACTTCTCAACTCTGGCTCCGCCCCTTTATGTTTATTTCCGCATAGACTTGAATCATGCTGAGTTAGCGAGATGTTCCTTGTCTTCCTATTGTTTTATCACTAACACTGAAACGGAATAGTTATTACATTTCAACTTACCTACTATTAAAAATACCTCAGGCATTCAGGAAATTCTTGTTTTCACGAATAAATCTCTATTACCTCTCTCGAACCTTTTTAACTCTTTCGCCGTGCTGAAATCTGAATTCAAGAAACATATACTGGGATACAAGAGAGCAAAAGAACTAATCTATGAATTGCTCATCAAATCAGCCTGTCACCTAGATTTCTGCCAATAAGAAATTTTTAATGAGTTGATCAACTACCATTGTTTTTGGATTTTCTTGTCATGCTGCCACCGGGAAAATCACCTTTTCCGATAATAATTTTTATCAGGTCAGCTAAATCATGCGTTCACAAGAAATTTGTGAATTGTCGACGAATTCCGGTAGTTTTCATATTTTTTCCCTGCTTTCGCGGATTATCACGAATTTCTTAGTAGCGCGTCCAAATCAGCAGGATAGATAGTCGGTCGATATATGTCAGACTCCGTATAATTGGAGGTGGTCACAAAAGCATTTCCGTTCGAAATGAAACATTCATCCGACAATTTGAAGGAGTTGGTTTTGATATGAAAATTGTTTTCGCACACAATTTTTCCGCATTCGAATCTTTTATATCTTGATTCTTCACAGCCTGATGTATCCATAATTGATCACGAGAATATTCTGTGTTTCACCAAATTACTAGTTTGAAATATCTGTCGAAGATGATGCAATGGTACACTATGAAATTACACTTACCTCCTATACCAATTAGTACTTCTCAACTCTGGCTCCGCCCCTTTATGTTTATTTCCGCATAGACTTGAATCATGCTGAGTTAGCGAGATGTTCCTTGTCTTCCTATTGTTTTATCACTAACACTGAAACGGAATAGTTATTACATTTCAACTTACCTACTATTAAAAATACCTCAGGCATTCAGGAAATTCTTGTTTTCACGAATAAATCTCTATTACCTCTCTCGAACCTTTTTAACTCTTTCGCCGTGCTGAAATCTGAATTCAAGAAACATATACTGGGATACAAGAGAGCAAAAGAACTAATCTATGAATTGCTCATCAAATCAGCCTGTCACCTAGATTTCTGCCAATAAGAAATTTTTAATGAGTTGATCAACTACCATTGTTTTTGGATTTTCTTGTCATGCTGCCACCGGGAAAATCACCTTTTCCGATAATAATTTTTATCAGGTCAGCTAAATCATGCGTTCACAAGAAATTTGTGAATTGTCGACGAATTCCGGTAGTTTTCATATTTTTTCCCTGCTTTCGCGGATTATCACGAATTTCTTAGTAGCGCGTCCAAATCAGCAGGATAGATAGTCGGTCGATATATGTCAGACTCCGTATAATTGGAGGTGGTCACAAAAGCATTTCCGTTCGAAATGAAACATTCATCCGACAATTTGAAGGAGTTGGTTTTGATATGAAAATTGTTTTCGCACACAATTTTTCCGCATTCGAATCTTTTATATCTTGATTCTTCACAGCCTGATGTATCCATAATTGATCACGAGAATATTCTGTGTTTCACCAAATTACTAGTTTGAAATATCTGTCGAAGATGATGCAATGGTACACTATGAAATTACACTTACCTCCTATACCAATTAGTACTTCTCAACTCTGGCTCCGCCCCTTTATGTTTATTTCCGCATAGACTTGAATCATGCTGAGTTAGCGAGATGTTCCTTGTCTTCCTATTGTTTTATCACTAACACTGAAACGGAATAGTTATTACATTTCAACTTACCTACTATTAAAAATACCTCAGGCATTCAGGAAATTCTTGTTTTCACGAATAAATCTCTATTACCTCTCTCGAACCTTTTTAACTCTTTCGCCGTGCTGAAATCTGAATTCAAGAAACATATACTGGGATACAAGAGAGCAAAAGAACTAATCTATGAATTGCTCATCAAATCAGCCTGTCACCTAGATTTCTGCCAATAAGAAATTTTTAATGAGTTGATCAACTACCATTGTTTTTGGATTTTCTTGTCATGCTGCCACCGGGAAAATCACCTTTTCCGATAATAATTTTTATCAGGTCAGCTAAATCATGCGTTCACAAGAAATTTGTGAATTGTCGACGAATTCCGGTAGTTTTCATATTTTTTCCCTGCTTTCGCGGATTATCACGAATTTCTTAGTAGCGCGTCCAAATCAGCAGGATAGATAGTCGGTCGATATATGTCAGACTCCGTATAATTGGAGGTGGTCACAAAAGCATTTCCGTTCGAAATGAAACATTCATCCGACAATTTGAAGGAGTTGGTTTTGATATGAAAATTGTTTTCGCACACAATTTTTCCGCATTCGAATCTTTTATATCTTGATTCTTCACAGCCTGATGTATCCATAATTGATCACGAGAATATTCTGTGTTTCACCAAATTACTAGTTTGAAATATCTGTCGAAGATGATGCAATGGTACACTATGAAATTACACTTACCTCCTATACCAATTAGTACTTCTCAACTCTGGCTCCGCCCCTTTATGTTTATTTCCGCATAGACTTGAATCATGCTGAGTTAGCGAGATGTTCCTTGTCTTCCTATTGTTTTATCACTAACACTGAAACGGAATAGTTATTACATTTCAACTTACCTACTATTAAAAATACCTCAGGCATTCAGGAAATTCTTGTTTTCACGAATAAATCTCTATTACCTCTCTCGAACCTTTTTAACTCTTTCGCCGTGCTGAAATCTGAATTCAAGAAACATATACTGGGATACAAGAGAGCAAAAGAACTAATCTATGAATTGCTCATCAAATCAGCCTGTCACCTAGATTTCTGCCAATAAGAAATTTTTAATGAGTTGATCAACTACCATTGTTTTTGGATTTTCTTGTCATGCTGCCACCGGGAAAATCACCTTTTCCGATAATAATTTTTCAGGTGGATATAAATCATGCTTTCACAAGATTTTAACAAAGTCGATTATATGGTAGTTTTCAAACAGTTCACACTTTACAACAAATTTCTTAGTAGCGCAATCAAGGAATAGCAATAGTCGACTACTATTTCAGGACTCCGTATATCTATCACACGTGCCTTCGACAGAATTGGCGACTATAGAAACTAGTACCTGATGCATGCTTTTGTTGCGCATTGCGCACAAGCCAATCATTATACATTATTTTTCATCAGGTTGTTTTATAGAATGATGATGGTCACAAAATTTACTTTGTTCCACCAATTCTTACTTCAAATATCCCCTCCAAACCTGAGGACCTGACAACTAAACATACATCCATACCATATATAAAACAGAAAAGTTCCCAACCAACTGACTTAAATGGAGTGAGAAAATATATAAAGTTTTACAATAATACATAATATTTTGGTTGAATTTATATAAATCAAGCCTTAAACCTACAACAGAAATGTCAGTGGACGTATAAGCTGTTTCTGACAGAATAATGCTATAAGGGTTCCTTATAGCGAACCAACTGCCTTATATTTTGTGATGGTATCAATACATCTGTGTCCAGGGACCGGAGACCCTTCCCACAAATATATTATACCATCATATCAACTGAAACTTATAACTGATCAACAGATACATATGACATAGCATACATATCACATATCTGATCAACATATACCTACAACAGAATCAACATGACGTACATAAATGTTTCGACATAAGTACTAACTTGATTAATCTTTACACACCGACTACATGTGGTCAGAATTTTGTTTTCGCATCTATCATTTTCCAGGACCCGGAGACCCTTCCAAAATCAAGACACTAGTAATATCAAAGTATGTATCCAGTGACCGGAGACCCTTCCTACATGACTCAAAATAAACACTTCAACATGTATATCTATAAAAGTATATTCCAGGGACCGGAGACCCTTCCATATAACTCCAACAAGATACACAACATATTCAAGTATCATCAAATTATGTTTCCAGGAACTAAGAACCTTGTCCACAATATACCGATGAATACTCAACAGACATAATATTATCAAAGTACTAAGGGGATCGAAGATCCTTTATGAAACTGAACTATAAACAACAGAATTTACTTTCAAAGTATGTTTAAGATCAAAAGATCCTAACAATACTATTCAGATAGAGTTCCTATAGGTAATTACTGAAAAAAACAATAAATAAATAAAACTCATCATCATCATATAAAGCTGAATAATAAATGTTTGATCAAACACAGAATATTTTGAGTTAGTCGTAGACTTTTCTCATTTTCTTACCATATGATTTAATCATTATTTTTTATAATTGAAAATCAAATCTCATAGAAACAAGGTGTTCTCGAAACTTACTGAGCTTTCGCTAACTACGTCCTTTCAAATCGCTGTTTAGTGAGAATGTCTGCAATCTGATCAAGGTATTTGATCTTCACAATATTAATTTTCTTGTTCCTTACAATGTTCACGTATCAATAAATATTTTACGCTCAATAATACTTCAGGCGACTTTTTACTTGTGCTAGCTAGACATTTTTGTCTTGCTGCTTTACATTGTCTTTCATATATATTAACAGAAATGCTCTGAGACCAACAGTTTATCTTCTAATAAATTGTGCTAAAAATAGAATTTCATTAGAAGCATGATAAGTCAATGAATTCAGCTTCTGCTGAACTTTGTGCCAATGTCGATTTTGGAGTTTCGAGCACCATAAAACAGGATTACCAAATGCATAAATCACAAAGCCTGTAGTTGACTTTTGACTGTTCTTATCACCTGCAAAAATCTGCAACACAAATAACATGATAAAATTGGAGAGCCTACAGTATATTTTTAACCCAACTGACTTGTACCTTTTCAAATATCTTGAAACTCTTTTTTACTAATGTCCAATGATACTGTTGTGATTACTTGGAATCGAGCCAGGTAACCTACAGCAAAAGATATATCAGGTCTTGTAAATAAACAAAAATACAAAACATACAGAAATTCCTATGGCTTTCTTGTACGGAAAAATCTGCTTCATTAGTAACTTCTGGAACTTTATGATTTCACTTGAGGAACTAATGAGTATCAACTGAATTTGAGTTTTCCATTCGAAATTTCCTTTAACATTTCCTTCACAAACTGGGTTTGATGAAGAAACAACTGATTTTCTGATCTAGTATTTCCAAACCAAGAACTTAGTTAAAGCCAAACTGTTTGACAATAAAACGTGACTTCAACAAATTCACATTTTCTTGAATAAGTTTTCCACAACTACCTACCCGTAATTAATAGATCGTCAACATATACAAAATCAAAATGATCTACCATCTTCTTCTTTCTTATATAAACATGGTTCACGTAAATTTGATTCAAAATTAGAATCCTTCAGAAATTTATCAAGTGTCAAAACCAACATTTTGGTGCTATAGATAATCCATAGAGAGCTTTTCGTAACTTCAATATTACCTTTGTTTTGTCAAGATTGATTCCTTCAGGTACACTCACATATTTGGTCTATCAATTTCTCCATGCAGAAATGCTGTTTTGATATCCAACTGTTCAATATGCCATTTCCTAGAAACTGATAATGCAAACAAAAGTTTAACAACTGATAGAGCTGGTGTAGGAGATGCAGTTTCCTCAGAAGTATACTTTTCAGTATCTTTGCATCCTACAACAACTAAACGAGCCTTACATACACCATTGTCCTTCGTTGTAAATACCCATTTTAGAGGAATACTTTTCATACCCTGTTTTCTTTCCACAATTTTTCCCAACGTTATGTTGGTTTATCGCTTCAAGTTCTGACTGAATGGCTGTTATCCACTTACTGCTTTCTGAACATGTTGTTGCTTCCAGATACGTTTGAGGTGTTTTACTTGTTTCGTATATTTTTGTATCATATACAAAACCAAATGCATTTAAAATTGTAGCATTAACTGAAATTTGTGGTATATCACGGCCATTGGTTTCATCACCACAAAATCATCTAACTGGGATATTTCTTCATATTCTATCTCATTGTTTATCTGAGAGTTAACTGAAACATTTTCTAACATATTTGTAGTTGTTCACGCAAAGTGAACGTTCGCAAATTTTTCATTTCATTCATAGGTTCGAATTCTCTGAATTCGTTTCATTCATTTATATCGGCGGAAAATATTAACACCAGCTGTGAATCTTGTCACCCCCGCGCATCTCCTGCGGTTGAATGAATTATTGTGCACATGATTTTCAACAGTTAGTATGCATCTTCACGTACAATACGAAAGATTGACATATGTGCCTTTTTACTGCTTCCATTCTCGCGAAATTGATTTAGTTTTCACAATTTCCGAAAATCATTGTATCCTGTCTCCACTTCCTCGATTTCAAAGTGAAATTAAGTTGAATTTAAAAACATTATCAGTTTATTGAACATTGAACAAAAACATTGGATCGAGTTAGTTCGCCTTTGGCGTGTCGTGAAAGGTGACGATCCCAAGGACAAGTGGAATTTGATCAACATTTCAGCACATCATTACAAGGACCTTCCACCCCGGTTCAGTTTGTTGAGCTCAATCAATCTGCTTCTGGAGCGTGAGTACAATCATAAGGTCCATCTTCTCATCTTCATCTACACAAGGGTAAGAATCGATATTGTTGATTCAATCGCATTTGTCCTTATTCGTGATTTGTTGGGATTTTCTTATAAATAAAATACAGTCCATTAGTTTCCCAAATATTGAAAACGTCATAATTACAAAGTTGAACCACTTCAGTTATCAACTGAATTTTCCCCAACATAATTTTGGTCCTTCGAGCCGGATATTTAGTGCCGTTTTGTTCATTTCTTCGAAAACTTCAGTTTTTTCGAAGCAAAATTCAGATATTCTCATTTTATAGTAGTCGTTTGAATCAAAGTTCACACCATCTTGGATATTCTACAGATTCTTCACCATCTGGTGACAACGTTCACAGCTGAGATTGATAATTATTGTAAACATTCTTATCTATTACCATCGGATTTTAACATTTGTTGCTGTTAAATATGCCACCTAAAACTGACGCTGGTAGTAATACACTAAATAAATTAGTCGATAAAAGAGCCAATATTTTCTCCATTGTGACTGGAATTTGGATAGGGTGAAATCTTATGACGCTTCCAAATTATTCGAGCTGCAAGCTTACCAAGAGAAGATTCCTGACTATGAATCCAAGTTCCAAGATATACAGGAGGAAATAATGGATCTAAACGCTGAATTGCCAACGCAAGAGCGTTTGGATACTGCTAATGCGGAACTAGCTTTAACGGAAGTAGTTACAAATATAAGGGCGTTATTTTTGCTTCTGAAACGTCAAGAATCAACTTCGAATAATCAGCAAATGTCGAATTCACAACCTGATTCGCCTCTTTTGCTTACAAAAATAAACGTACGCACCTTCACTGGTGATAGCGCAGAATGGCCAGAGTTCTTTCAGTTATATAATTCACTAGTTCACGAAAATAACAATTTAGCTCCCATTCAGAAGTTTCAATTACTAAAATCCTACCTACGAAATGACGCACTCGCTGTCATATCAGGATTCCAATTATCAAATGATAATTATAGTTTAGCTTATGAAGCTCTAAAAATCTCGTTTTCAAAATCCCCCGCCTGTTAGCAACCATGTATTTAAATAATATTTTTCATCACAAGTCTTCAACGGGTAATTCAGTCTCCAATTTGAAGGAATTTCTGAACTGTCATCAATGCGCCGTGAACGCAATAAAGGCTCTAAATATACCAAATTTAGCAGATTTCTTATTTTTTCTCACTCGCACTTCGTAACCTTGATCCTCACACTAGAAAGGCATTCGAAAGTCAATTAGGTTCGTCGGAAATTCCAGAGTACAAAACATTAATAGATTTTGTCACTCAACAATTAAAAGCTCAAGAATATTGCGAGCAAAACTCTTCAAAATCCGCAACTTTAAATCGATCCATGAACTCTAATAAAAATAAGAGTCAAAACATGCTGATCACCAACTCTGCATCCACCTCTCGGAATCAAAGTTCCCATGATCAAACAACGTTCCGAAAATTCCGTTGTCCTAAGTGCCACGACGCTCACCCTCTGTTCATCTGTCCTCAGTATGTTAGTATGCTTAGGAAAGATAAATTTGAATTTTGAGAAATTCAAAAACGATGTTTCAATTGCCTCGGTCTCCATAATTTTAAAGATTGCTCTTCCCAAAAAGTCATGCAAAGTTTGCAAATCAAATCGCCACCACACTAGTCTTCACCAAGATAACGAATCTCGCAACAAAAATTCCGTCTCTGAAGATCTTCATATAGGTAATGGTCAAATAATTCTGACCGCGAAACAACCCAATTCTAATCAACGCTCTCAAGCAACCAGTTCAAATGATACTCTTAGTTCATATTATGTAAAGCAGAATTTCGAGTCCATCGGTCAGGTACTTTTGGGTACCGTCCAAGCAAGAGTGAAATCTGTCGACGGTTCAATGATTTCTATTAGAGCTGTACTGGATCCAGGATCACAGATTTCAGCAATCAGTCCCAGCTTGTTCAACGCTTGGGATTTAAAATTCATCAGCTCAATGATCTTTAGTTAAATTCAACATGACAAGTTCTATTTCAGGCATGGACAAACAAATGCTTTAGGTCTAATTAACTGTAGGTTATACCTAAATCCGGTACAAACTCTTTCCAAGTAAAATGCACCGTATTACCGAACATCACGAATAACTTACCTTCGGTTTCTTTATCTGACGAAATCCTAAAATCATATAAAGAATTAAACCTGGCTGATGAAACCTTCCACGTTTCACAACCAATAGATATGCTCTTGGGGGCAGATACCTATTCAATTGTATTCGATCGTGATGGCCGTAGAACCTCGCCCGGCTTCCCGGCTGCCGTTAATACATTTTTTGGTTGGACTATCATCGGTCCAATTAGCGATGCAATTTCTTCGAACAAATCAATTTTGTTCACGCAATCTGATCTGAGTGATCAGATTCAGAAATTCTGGAACTTAAAGAAGTTTCGGATGTTTATATGCTTAATCCCGATGATGCATATGTCGAAAACCATTTTTCATCGACTCATTCTCGCGACGAGAACGGTCGTTATATTGTTTCCTTGCCATTCAAAATAGAAAATACGTCTCCAAAACTGTTGTACAACTCAAATCGCTCTTTCAAATCATTTCTGTCTTTGGAAAAACGGTTATTGAAAAGTTGTGATTCGTACAATTCATATAACAAGTTCATGACTGATTATTTAGAATTGGGTCATATGTCACCTGCTAAAATTTCTAATAGCTACGTTATTCCGCATCATGTAGTGCGTAAAGAGTCCAGCTCGTCAACTAAATTTCGGGTTGTCTTCAACGCATCCGATACCGATTCATCGGGTCAATCTCTCAATGACAGACTATTGAGCGGTCCTAAATTACAAAAGGACATTAAAATCATTCTGTTACGTTTCAGAATGTACCCTATAGCTATTTGTGCAGACATCGAGAAAATGTACCGTCAAATTCTTTTAAGTCAGGTTGATCGCGAATATCAACACATATTTGGCGTTCGTCTCCATCTGAACCTGTAGTGGAATATGAATTAAATACCGTTACTTACGGTTTGAAACCTTCGGCCTTCTTAGCTATTCGTGTATTGAACCAACTTGTTTGTGACGAGGGAGTCTGCTACCCCAAAGCATCTCAAGTTGTTTTAAACGATATATATGTCGATGACATTATTACAGGCGCCTTTGAAGTACATCAAGCAATTGAATTGCGAAATGAACTTCAGGAACTATTGAAAGAAGGATGCTTCTCTTTGAAAAAATGGTCTAGTAACAGTCCAGGTGTTCTGACGGGATTACCTATTGATCATATCGAGTCGCAGGTCGCTTTCGACGATGATTCGGTCGGAGTTAAAATCTTAGGCTTGAGATGGGTTCCCAAAACGGATTCATTCTGTTTCAATGTTAGTAAATTCGATGGGACATCAACTAAAAGATCGGTTTTATCTTATATCGCTCGTATTTTTGATCCAGTCGGATTTTTGGCTCCCGTAGTAGTTTCAATGAAAATTTTCATACAGAAAATGTGGACGGAAAAGCTAGGTTGGGATGACTCTATGCCCACTTCTTGTACTGATGAATGGTCAAGACTAGTTGATAACATTCAATCACTGTCGAATATAACGATTCCACGTTGCATTATTTCGTCACCTCAATGTCAAGTCATTCTGGCTGGGTTTTGCGACGCATCAGAGAAGGCTTACGCAGCCCACTGTGTATCTATCAGTGTCTATAAACAATTGCACCTCATCACATTTATGGGCTGCTAAAACTAAAGTTGCTCCTCTAAAAACAATGTCTGTTCCTCGCTTAGAATTATCTAGTGCGTTTTTTTGGCCAAACTTGTAAAAAATATTTTGAGTCATAAATTTCCTGTTCCAATCAACGAAGTTCGATTGTACTCAGATTCACAAATTGTTCTTTCATGGATATCCACGCCTCCACATCAACTTAAAACGTTTGTCGCGAATCGGTTGTCGCAATAAACGATTATTTGTCCTGATGCATCCTGGCATCATATCTCAACGGAGTCAAATCCTGCTGATTTGCCTTCAAGGGGTCTCACACCTCAACAGTTTCTAGTTCCTGAAACTCATAAATTTTGGATGAGTGGTCCTCCATTTTTGACCACTGCCTTTTCTAGTTGGCCTGCTTCCATTGCTAATTTAAAAACACCCTTACCCGAGTTGAAAACTCAAATTAATGTTGCTACTACTGAAGAGCGACCTACAATCCGTTTTTGTTAGTAATAGAGAGTTTCTCCAGTTTGAACAAAGTAAAACGAGTAGTTTCGTATATACAGCGATTCATTTTCAATTGTCGTGCCAAATGACATCACAATTGCGATTGTCTGGATCCATTTCTCAGAATGAACTGAGCGATGCTTTGAATTCAATCCTATTGATCACTCAGAATCATTACTTCACCGAATTGCGCAGAAGTTTAGAGATGAATAAGCCTATTGCAAAGGCTCTGAGAACTTTGAATCCTTTCGTTGATTCTGTGGGATTAATCAGGGTGGGCGGAAGACTGCAATTTTCTTCTTTGCCTCAGGATGCTAAGCATCCAATTTTACTGCCAAAAAAATGTGGCATTTCAAGATTAATATGCCATCATTTTCATTTAATTGCGCTCCATTCTGGACCAAATACCACAATGAGTTTGATCCGCCGTAGGTTTTGGATACTTTCCCTAAGAGGTTTGGTTAGGGCATATATTAGAAATTGTGTCACCTGCACCAGATTCAGGGGTACCACATTTCAGCCATTAATGGCTCCACTTCCTGCTTCCAGGGTTAATATTTCACGTCCTTTCAGTAAGGTTGGCGTAGATTTCGCAGGGCCTTTTTCATATCGTTCGAATAACGCTCGAAAACCGACAGTTTCGAAAGCTTACCTTGCCCTGTTTGTATGTCTGGTTACCAAAGCCGTACATTTGGAATTAGTTTCGTCTCTTACTGTTGAGGCCTTCATCTCAACACTAGATCGCTTCATTGCTAGACGAGGTTTGCCAAGGAAGTTTGGTCAGACAATGGCCGTAACTTTGTCGGCGCGGCGCGGTATTTCGCCGATGTTTCTCAATTTTTAAAGAAAAATAATGACGAGATCTACCGTAATATGTCAAACAAATCCATTACGTGGAAGTTCATTCCTCCATATTCACCTCATTTTGGAGGTATATGGGAAGCTGGCGTTAAGTCCGCCAAACGATTACTCAACAAGATGTTGTGTTCTACCGCTTGCACTTATGAAGAACTTTCAACTCTTTTTGCTCGAATTGAGGCGGTGTTGAATAGTCGACCGATCTGCCCGATATCCTCGGATCCTTCTGACTCCGTGGATTATTTGAACTCCTGGGCATTTTCTCATAGTTGCACCCCTCTTATCCCACCGGAAATTATGTATGATGATGAGAAGTCGCACCTCAAAAGATGGGAACATCATCGAAGAATGTTCCAACAATTTTGGAAAAGATGGTCGAATGAATATCTGCACACAATAATGCAGCGTAGAAAGTGGCATGATGATAATTCATGCCCATCCGAGGGAAATATAGTTCTCCTAAAGGATTTCAGTTCTAATCCTGCCACTTGGCCTATCGGGAGAATTGATAAATTATTTGCCGGACCTGATGGTATAGCTCGCGTTGCGTCCGTTAAAACTTCAACGGGTCAATATACGAGATCACTAACAAAGTTGGTGCCTCTTGAAGTATAATTTCATATTGTTTCTTTGCTCCTTGGGGTTGCTTCATTCGTATTTGGCTTGGTTTTTTTTTTTTGTAAAATTACGTTAATTTTAGGTGGGCGGTTTTGTTCACGCAAAGTGAACGTTCGCAAATTTTTCATTTCATTCATAGGTTCGAATTCTCTGAATTCGTTTCATTCATTTATATCGGCGGAAAATATTAACACCAGCTGTGAATCTTGTCACCCCACGCATCTCCTGCGGTTGAATGAATTATTGTGCACATGATTTTCAACAGTTAGTATGCATCTTCACGTACAATACGAAAGATTGACATATGTGCCTTTTTACTGCTTCCATTCTCGCGAAATTGATTTAGTTTTCACAATTTCCGAAAATCATTGTATCCTGTCTCCACTTCCTCGATTTCAAAGTGAAATTAAGTTGAATTTAAAAACATTATCAGTTTATTGAACATTGAACAAAAACATTGGATCGAGTTAGTTCGCCTTTGGCGGTGTCGTGAAAGGTGACGATCCCAAGGACAAGTGGAATTTGATCAACATTTCAGCACATCATTACAAGGACCTTCCACCCCGTTTCAGTTTGTTGAGCTCAATCAATCTGCTTCTGGAGCGTGAGTACAATCATAAGGTCCATCTTCTCATCTTCATCTACACAAGGGTAAGAATCGATATTGTTGATTCAATCGCATTTGTCCTTATTCGTGATTTGTTGGGATTTTCTTATAAATAAAATACAGTCCATTAGTTTCCCAAATATTGAAAACGTCATAATTACAAAGTTGAACCACTTCAGTTATCAACTGAATTTTCCCCAACAGTAGTACCTGTTTTATTAACAGAAATTATTTGAGCTACTCTGTACTGGACTTCCAGTTCTTACAGAACCAGACTTTTCATTAACTGATTTCATTTCAATAGGTTTGTTTGCAACTGATAAAACAGAATTGTCAACAGGTGACTCAACAGATATGTCCGTTATGGATGCAACAGAATTGCCAACAGAAATGTCCTCACTGGACTCAACAGATTTGGATGAGACTATAAATTCATCCACTAGAGACTGATAACTTTGATTGACATGACTTGTAGGTCAACTTTCATTTATTAAAACATTACAGGATGTAATCGTTTTACAGGTTTTAGGATCATACAACAGATAGCCAGTATCGCTATAACCCTACTAAATACATTGTGCTAGATCTTGCGTTTAACTTTCTGCCTTTTGGAACATTTTCGTTCTTAACTTCGGCCTGTGAGCCAAAAATTCTTATATTTTGCAGATCGGCTTGTTTTCCATACAGTTTTTCATATGGAGTCAGAAAATCTACTGATGATGAGGCGTACGATTGTATAGATAGCAAGCGGTCAAAAATGCAAAACCCCAGAAAGTAATTGGAAAGCCTGATTCAAATAACAAGGCTCTAGCTCTTTCTTGGAGTGTTCTATTAAACCTTTCAGCAGTTCCATTATGTTCGTGTTGATAAGGTTCTGCTAACTGAATTTGAATACCAAACTGATCGAGAACTTGTTGACACGACTCGATTCGTGATGAACTCTGTTCCATTGTCACAACGTAACTTACTGAATTGACCAGGATTAGGAAATAATGACTGAAGAACGTTCAATGCTTTCTTTAAAAATTTGAAAGTTTCAGATTTTTGTTTCAACAGGAAAATTTGTGCATACCTTGAATAATCATCAAGAACAACTAAAACATACTTTTTCTTAGTGAAATGTGTTGGCGGATTGATAACTAACAGATCTGAATGAAGAATTTCACAAGCTCTGGTGGCTCGATCTCTTTCTTTTGCACATGTTTTTTTGGTCATCTTTGCTTTCGAACAAATTGTACAATTACCAGTACTTAGATTATATGTGAGTTCTTCAACTCCTTGAACAACATTAGGTAATTTTTCTACATAAGAGGATGATATATGACCCATTCTACGATGCCACATACTACCTTCTTGAGCCAACTGTTTCAATTGATTACGAGTTAATCTTTTACGTAATTTTCGAGCTTCCCTCCTAGTATTACTAGCTATTTTATTTGGTTTGATAACCGAGAGTTTCAATTCACACAAAGAATTTTCTTTCAAATCAAACTTTTCATTTATTAACTTGTATTTATCTACATTTACTTCTTCGCAGATTTTACTTGTACTACTAGAATTTACTCTTGCCGATAATCTATATACGCCATCCGATACATAAAGTAGGGAGATCTTTCTTCTTAATTTTCTAGATAAAATAAACCCATTATTAGCATTTAGCACAAGACTTGTCCCAAACTGAACGTTAAATGCACGGACACTGAGAATATTATCCCTTACTACTGGGACATACTGAACATTAGCTAGATGTACAATGTGCGAACTTTTTCCAAACTGTACAAGTAATGGAAGAGTTCCCTGACCCATTGACATAATGCACTCAGTTTCCGATGCCAGCACAACAGATATGGGCTCTTTATAAGCCTGATAGTTCAACAGATATTTTGTACATTCACTACATGGTGAGAATGCACAAGAATCAACCAGAAATGTTGCAAACATACCAAATTGCTCAAATCAAACAGTGACTTACTAGATTTATTTTCTTTCATTCTTCTGCAGTCCTTTTTTTCATGACCCTTCTTATGGCAGAAATAACAGAATCTCTCTGAGTTCGTGCATGTGTTAGCCTTATGGAAAGCAAACCACACTTTCTGCAACTTGAATCACGCTTCTCAGCTGGTGTCATTTGCTTGATTCTTTCTAATTGGTCCACTGTGTATGGGCTGTTTTCTGCTCTTTTATCCTTAAAAAAAGGAGTTCGCTTTGAAGGAATTTTTCTTTATTGGAATTGGCCTCCTTGAGTGATCTATCTGATCTACTCTCTAAACAGAAATCACATATATTATTATCATCATTTTTTTCCACATTTAATGCAGAGTACTGAAATGGAATGAGGATTAGTAACGATAAATTATCTCCAATTGGATAGTCAATACAAGATGAACATACGGTGTGTACTTCATTGATCTCAGTGTTGAGATTTTTACCTGGTATATCAAAACATTCAAAACAAATATCAGAACAATCATTAAAATCATTTTCATACATACTGTTTTTCGACCTCTCTGTAATACTGACTATTTGCCACCTCTAAAAAGGCATTTTTCACAAACTCATACGTCCTAGTTTCTTCCGGTAGGGTCGCCATCGTTGTAAAGAACGCCATGAACCCTCTTGCATCCTTCACCTTGTGTAGAAAATAGCCCACCACTATTTTTGGTTCCAGAGGGCATCCTAGCTCCTTGAAGTCCTGCACCCCCCCCCTTCTCGAATTGGGAGACGAAATTCACCGGTTCATTTTTGGGTAGAACACCGTTTTCCCGAAGTTGTCCAAAACTTCCACCATCTTCTGCACATCGTTTTTTCCCAAACATCTGTACTAGTTTTTGGAAAGCTTCCGCTGCCGATTCTTGATTTTCTATCACGGTTCTAGGGCATGCTGCAGTGACGCCTCTAGATATTGCAGCACTTGAGCATTATACATATTTTTCTCTTCGATAGTCATTTGTACATTCTGGTCCGCCTAAATCAAAATGTAGGAATTGCGAACGTCCTAGAGCTCGCATGTCTCGTTCTACTCTTTGCTTCCAGAGCGGAAATTTGAATGTCCTTTTTAGTTTATCACCACTTTCAAAATGTGGTATTATGAAAGCTGGTAGGTTTACTTTCTCTGTAGTAGATCTGATATCACACTCGTTGATGGAGATCGGATGTTTCCAATTTTTTCTGCCAACATTTGCACGAAACTTGGTTTGTTAGCATGGCGAAAATATGTTGTGGAACACATCCATTGCCGACTCACTAGGTTGGATTGATCCATTTCTTTTCTTCGTTGTTGAAATTAATTGACATCGTTTTTGGTAAAAGCACGTGTCTTCTTGTCGCACGTGTCTTCTTGTAACACGTGGTCTTCTTGTAACACGTGGTCGACGAAACGGTTATTGAAATACTTTCACTTATAATGTCTTCACAAGCTCTGCTACCATGTGAGGGTGGATATTAATATGGCTTGTGCACAGATTTTAACAAAGTCTATTATATGGATATTTAAAAAACAGTTCACACTTTAACAACAAATCAATACACAATCAAGGAATAGCAATACTCAACTACTACTTCTAGGACCCCGTTATCTATCACACACGTGCCTGACAGAATTGGCGTCTATAGAAACTAGTACCTGAGCATGCTTTGTTGCGCATGCGCACAAGCCAAACATAATACATTAGTTGTCATCAGGTTGTTTTATAGAAGTGGACTGGTCCCAAAATTTACTTTGTCCAGCAGTTCTTACTTCAACATAATTTTTATCAGGTCAGCTAAATCATGCGTTCACAAGAAATTTGTGAATTGTCGACGAATTCCGGTAGTTTTCATATTTTTTTCCCTGCTTTCGCGATTATCACGAATTTCTTAGTAGCGCGTCCAAATCAGCAGGATAGATAGTCGGTCGATATATGTCAGACTCCGTATAATTGGAGTTGGTCACAAAAGCATTTCCGTTCGAAATGAAACAATTCATCCGACAATTTGAAGAGTTGGTTTTGATATGAAAATTGTTTTCGCACACAATTTCTCCGCATTCGAATCTTTTATATCTTGATTCTTCACAGCCTGATGTATCCATAATTGATCACGAAATATTCTGTGTTTCACCAAATTACTAGTTTGAAATATCTGTCGAAGATGATGCAATGGTACACTATGAAATTACACTTACCTCCTATACCAATTAGTACTTCTCAACTCTGGCTCCGCCCCTTCATGTTTATTTCCGCATAGACTTGAATCATCCTGAGTTAGCGAGATGTTCCTTGTCTTCCTATTGTTTTATCACTTACACTGAAACGGAATAGTTATTACATTTCAACTTACCTACCATTAAAATACCTCAGGGCATTCAGGAAATTCTTGTTTTTCACGAATAAATCTCTATTACCTCTCTCTCGAACCTTTTTAACTCTTTCGCCGTGCTGAAATCTGAATTCAAGAAACATATACTGGGATACAAGAGAGCAAAAGAACTAATCTATGAATTGCTCGTCAAATCAGCCTGTCACCTAGATTTCTGCCAATAAGAAATTTTTAATGAGTTGATCAACTACCATTGTGTTTTGGATTTTCCTTGTCATGCTGCCCACCGGAAAATCACCTTTTCCGATAATAATTTTTATCAGTCAGCTAAATCATGCGTTTCACAAGAAATTTGTGAAATTGTCGACGAATTCCGGTAGTTTCAATATTTTTTCCCTGCTTTCGCGGATTATCACGAATTTCTTAGTAGCGCGTCCAAATCAGCAGGATAGATAGTCGGTCGATATGTGTCAGACTCCGTATAATTGGAGGTGGTCACAAAAGCATTTCCGTTCGAAATGAAACATTCATCCGACAATTTGAAGGAGTTGGTTTTGATATGAAAATTGTTTTCGCACACAACAATTTTTCCGCATTCGAATCTTTTATATCTTGATTCTTCACAGCCTGATGTATCCATAATTGATCACGAGAATATTCTGTGTTTAACCAAATTACTAGTTTGAAATATCTGTCAAAGATGATGCAATGGTACACTATGAAATTACACTTACCTCCTATACCAATTAGTACTTCTCAACTCTGGCTCCGCCCCTTTATGTTTATTTCCGCATAGACTTGAATCATGCTGAGTTAGCGAGATGTTCCTTGTCTTCCTATTGTTTTATCACTAACACTGAAACGGAATAGTTATTACATTTCAACTTACCTACTATTAAAAAAACCTCAGGCATTCAGGAAATTCTTGTTTTCACGAATAAATCTCTATTACCTCTCTCGAACCTTTTTAACTCTTTCGCCGTGCTGAAATCTGAATTCAAGAAACATATACTGGGATACAAGAGAGCAAAAGAACTAATCTATGAATTGCTCATCAAATCAGCCTGTCACCTAGATTTCTGCCAATAAGAATTTTTAATGAGTTGATCAACTACCATTGTTTTTGGATTTTCTTGTCATGCTGCCACCAATGCACCAAAATCACCTTTTCCGATAATAATTTTTATCAGGTCAGCTAAATCATGCATTCACAAGAATTTGTGAATTGTCGACGAATTCCGTAGTTTTTCATATTTTTTCCCTGCTTTCGCGATTATCACGAATTTCTTAGTAGCGCGTCCAAATCAGCAGGATAGATAGTCGGTCGATATATGTCAGAGACTCCGTATAATTGGAGGTGGTCACAAAAGCATTTCCGTTCGAAATGAAACATTCATCCGACAATTTGAAGGAGTTGGTTTTTGATATGAAAAATGTTTTCGCACACAATTTTTCCGCATTCGAATCTTTTATATCTTGATTCTTCACAGCCTGATGTATCCATAATTGATCACGAGAATATTCTGTGTTTCACCAAATTACTAGTTTGAAATATCTGTCGAAGATGATGCAATGGTACACTATGAAATTACACTTACCTCCTATACCAATTAGTACTTCTCAACTCTGGCTCCGCCCCTTTATGTTTATTTCCGCATAGACTTGAATCATGCTGAGTAAGCGAGATGTTCCATGTCTTCCTATTGTTTTATCACTAACACTGAAACGGAATAGTTTTATTACATTTCAACTTACCTACTATTAAAAATACCTCAGGCATTCAGGAAATTCTTGTTTTCACGAATAAATCTCTATTACCTCTCTCGAACATTTTTTAACTCTTTCGCCGTGCTGAAATCTGAATTCAAGAACATATACTGGGAAACAAGAGAGCAAAAGAACTAATCTATGAATTGCTCATCAAATCAGCCTGTCACCTAGATTTCTGCCAATAAGAAATTTTAAAATGAGTTGATCAACTACCATTGTATTTGGATTTTCTTGTCATGCTGCCACCGGGAAAATCACCTTTTCCGATAATAATTTTTATCAGGTCGCCAAATCATGCGTTCACAAGAAATTTGTGAATTGTCGACGAATTCCGGTAGTTTTCATATTTTTTTCCCTGCTTTCGCGGATTATCACGAATTTCTTAGTAGCGCGTCCAAATCAGCAGGATAGATAGTCGGTCGATATATGTCAGACTCCGTATAATTGGAGGTGGTCACAAAAGCATTTTCCGTTCGGAATGAAACATTCATCCGACAATTTGAAGGAGTTGGTTTTGATATGAAAATTGTTTTCGCACACAATTTTTCCGCATTCGAATCTTTTATATCTTGATTCTTCACAGCCTGATGTATCCATAATTGATCACGAGAATATTCTGTGTTTCACCAAATTACTAGTTTGAAATATCTGTCGAAGATGATGCAATGGTACACTATGAAATTACACTTACCTCCTATACCAATTAGTACTTCTCAACTCTGGCTCCGCCCCTTTATGTTTATTTCCGCATAGACTTGAATCGTGCTGAGTTAGCGAGATGTTCCTTGTCTTCCTATTGTTTTATCACTAACACTGAAACGGAATAGTTATTACATTTCAACTTACCTACTATTAAAAATACCTCAGGCATTCAGGAAATTCTTGTTTTCACGAATAAATCTCTATTACCTCTCTCGAACCTTTTTAACTCTTTCGCCGTGCTGAAATCTGAATTCAAGAAACATATACTGGGATACAAGAGAGCAAAAGAACTAATCTATGAATTGCTCATCAAATCAGCCTGTCACCTAGATTTCTGCCAATAAGAAATTTTTAATGAGTTGATCAACTACCATTGTTTTTTTGATTTTCTTGTCATGCTGCCACCGGGAAAATCACCTTTTCCGATAATAATTTTTATCAGATCAGCTAAATCATGCGTTCACAAGAAATTTGTGAATTGTCGACGAATTCCGGTAGTTTTCATATTTTTTCCCTGCTTTCGCGGATTATCACGAATTTCTTAGTAGCGCGTCCAAATCAGCAGGATAGATAGTCGGTCGATATATGTCAGACTCCGAATAATTGGAGGTGGTCACAAAAGCATTTCCGTTCGAAATGAAACATTCATCCGACAATTTGAAGGAGTTGGTTTTGATATGAAAATTGTTGTTTTCGCACACAAATTTTTCCGCATTCGAATCTTTTATATCTTGATTCTTCACAGCCTGATGTATCCATAATTGATCACGAGAATATTCTGTGTTTCACCAAATTACTAGTTTGAAATATCTGTCGAAGATGATGCAATGGTACAACTATGAAATTACACTTACCTCCTATACCAATTAGTACTTCTCAACTCTGGCTCCGCCCCTTTATGTTTATTTCCGCATAGACTTGAATCGTGCTGAGTTAGCGAGATGTTCCTTTGTCTTCCTATTGTTTTATCACTAACACTGAAACGGAATAGTTATTACATTTCAACTTACCTACTATTAAAATTACCTCAGGCATTCAGGAAATTCTTGTTTTCACGAATAAATCTCTATTACCTCTCTTGAACCTTTTTAACTCCTTCGCCGTGCTGAAATCTGAATTCAAGAAACATATACTGGGATACAAGAGAGCAAAAGAACTAATCTATGAATTGCTCATCAAATCAGCCTGTCACCTAGATTTCTGCCAATAAGAAATTTTTAATGAGTTGATCAACTACCATTGTTTTTTGGATTTTCTTGTCATGCTGCCACCGGGAAAATCACCTTTTCCGATAATAATTTTTATCAGGTCAGCTAAATCATGCGTTCACAAGAAATTTTGTGAATTGTCGACGAATTCCGGTAGTTTTCATATTTTTTCCCTGCTTTCGCGATTATCACGAATTTCTTAGTAGCGCGTCCAAATCAGCAGAATAGATAGTCGTGTCGATATATGTCAGACTCCGTAAATAATTGGAGGTGGTCACAAAAAGCATTTCCGTTCGAAATAAAACATTCATCCGACAATTTGAAGGAGTTGGTTTTGATATGAAAATTGTTTTCGCACACCAATTTTTCCCCGCATTCGAATCTTTTATATCTTGATTCTTCACAGCCTGATGTATCCATAATTGATCACGAGAATATTCTGTGTTTCACCAAATTACTAGTTTGAAATATCTGTCGAAGATGATGCAATGGTACACTATGAAATTACACTTACCTCCTATACCAATTAGTACTTCTCAACTCTGGCTCCGCCCCTTTATGTTTATTTCCGCATAGACTTGAATCATGCTGAGTTAGCGAGATGTTCCTTGTCTTCCTATTGTTTTTATCACTAACACTGAAACGGAAATAGTTATTACATTTCAACTTACCTACTATTAAAAATACCTCAGGCATTCAGGAAATTCTTGTTTTCACGAATAAATCTCTATTACCTCTCTCGAACCTTTTTAACTCTTTCGCCGTGCTGAAATCTGAATTCAAGAAACATATACTGGGATACAAGAGAGCAAAAGAACTAATCTATGAAATTGCTCATCAAATCAGCCTGTCACCTAGATTTCTGCCAATAAGAAATTTTTAATGAGTTGATCAACTACCATTGTTTTTTGGATTTTCTTGTCATGCTGCCACCGGGAAAATCACCTTTCCGATAATAATTTTTATCAGGTCAGCTAAATCATGCGTTCACAAGAAATTTGTGAATTGTCGACGAATTCCGGTAGTTTTCATATTTTTTCCCTGCTTTCGCGATTTATCACGAATTTCTTAGTAGCCGCGTCCAAATCAGCAGAATAGATAGTCGTCGATATATGTCAGACTCCGTATAATTGGAGGTGGTCACAAAAGCATTTCCGTTCGAAATAAAACATTCATCCGACAATTTGAAGGAGTTGGTTTTGATATGAAAATTGTTTTTCACACACAATTTTTCCGCATTCGAATCTTTATATCTTGATTCTTCACAGCCTGATGTATCCATAATTGATCACGAGAATATTCTGTGTTTCACCAAATTACTAGTTTGAAATATCTGTCGAAGATGATGCAATGGTACACTATGAAATTACACTTACCTCCTATACCAATTAGTACTTCTCAACTCTGGCTCCGCCCCTTTATGTTTATTTCCGCATAGACTTGAAATCATGCTGAGTTAGCGAGATGTTCCTTGTCTTCCTATTGTTTCATCACTATCACTGAAACGGAATAATTATTACATTTCAGCTTACCCTACTATAAAATACCTCAGGCATTCAGGAAATGCTTGTTTTCACGAATAAATCTCTATTACCTCTCTCGAACCTTTTTAACATCTTTCGCCGTGCTGAAATCTGAATTCAAGAAACTTATACTGGGATACAAGAGAGCAAAAGAACTAATCTATGAATTGCTCATCAAATCAGCCTGTCACCTAGATTTCTGCCAATAAGAAATTTTTAATGAGTTGATCAACTACCATTGTTTTTGGATTTTCTTGTCATGCTGTCACCGGGAAAATCACCTTTTCCGATTAATAATTTTTATCAGGTCAGCTAAATCATGCGTTCACAGAAATTTGTGAATTGTCGACGAATTCCGGTAGTTTTCATATTTTTTTCCCTGCTTTCGCGGATTATCACGAATTTCTTAGTAGCGCGTCCAAATCAGCAGGATAGATAGTCGGTCGATATATGTCAGACTCCGTATAATTGGAGGTGGTCACAAAGCATTTCCGTTCGAAATGAAACATTCATCCGACAATTTGAAGGAGTTGGTTTTGATATGAAAATTGTTTTTCGCACACAATTTTTCCGCATTAGAATCTTTTATATCTTGATTCTTCACAGCCTGATGTATCCATAATTGATCACGAGAATATTCTGTGTTTCACCAAATTACTAGTTTGAAATATCTGTCGAAGATGATGCAATGGTACACTATGAAATTACACTTACCTCCTATACCAATTAGTACTTCTCAACTCTGGCTCCCCCCTTTATGTTTATTTCCGCATAGACTTGAATCGTGCTGAGTTAGCGAGATGTTCCTTGTCTTCCTATTGTTTTATCACTAACACTGAAACGGAATAGTTATTACATTTCAACTTACCTACTATTAAAAATACACCTCAGGCATTCAGGAAATTCTTGTTTACACGAATAAATCTCTTAACTCTCTCGAACCTTTTAACTCTTTCGCCGTGCTGAAATCTGAATTCAAGAAACATATACTGGGATACAAGAAGAGCAAAAGAACTAATCTATGAATTGCTCATCAAATCAGCCTGTCACCCAGATTTCTGCCAATAAGAAGTTTTTAATGAGTTGATCAACTACTATTGTTTTTGGATTTTCTTGTCATGCTGCCACCGGGAAAATCCACCTTTTTCCGATAATAATTTTTATCAGGTCAGCTAAATCATTGCGTTCACAAGAAAATTGTGAATTGTCGACGAATTCCGGTAGTTTTCATATTTTTTTCCCTGATTTCGCGGATTACACGAATTTCTTAGTAGCGCGTCCAAATCACAGGATAGATAGTCGGTCGATATATGTCAGACTCCGTATAATTGGAGGTGGTCACAAAAGCATTTCCGTTCGAAATGAAACATTCATCCGACAATTTGAAGGAGTTGGTTTTGATATGAAAATTGTTTTCGCACACAATTTTTCCGCATTCGAATCTTTTATATCTTGATTCTTCACAGCCTGATGTATCCATAATTGATCACGAGAATATTCTGTGTTTCACCAAATTACTAGTTTGAAATATCTGTCGAAGATGATGCAATGGTACACTATGAAATTACACTTACCTCCTATACCAATTAGTACTTCTCAACACTGGCTCTGCCCCTTATGTTATTTCCGCATAGACTTGAATCATGCTGAGTTAGCGAGATGTTCCTTGTCTTCCTATTGTTTTATCACTAACACTGAAACGGAATAGTTATTACATTTCAACTTACCTACTATTAAAAATACCTCAGGCATTCAGGAAATTCTTGTTTTCACGAATAAATCTCTATTACCTCTCTCGAACCTTTTTAACTCTTCTCGTCGCCGTGCTGAAATCTGAATTCAAGAAACATATACTGGGATACAAGAGAGCAAAAGAACTAATCTATGAATTGCTCATCAAATCAGCCTGTCACCTAGATTTCTGCCAATAAGAAATTTTTAATGAGTTGATCAACTACCATTGTTTTTGGATTTTCTTGTCATGCTGCCACCGGGAAAATCACCTTTTCCGATAATAATTTTTATCAGGTCAGCTAAATCATGCGTTCACAAGAAATTTGTGAATTGTCGACGAATTCCGGTAGTTTTCATATTTTTTCCCTGCTTTCGCGGATTATCACGAATTTCTTAGTAGCGCGTCCAAATCAGCAGGATAGATAGTCGGTCGATATATGTCAGACTCCGTATAATTGGAGGTGGTCACAAAAGCATTTCCGTTCGAAATGAAACATTCATCCGACAATTTGAAGGAGTTGGTTTTGATATGAAAATTGTTTTCTCGCACACATTTTTCCGCATTCGAATCTTTTATATCTTGATTCTTCACAGCCTGATGTATCCATAATTGATCACGAGAATATTCTGTGTTTCACCAAATTACTAGTTTGAAATATCTGTCGAAGATGATGCAATGGTACACTATGAAATTACACTTACCTCCTATACCAATTAGTACTTCTCAACTCTGGCTCCGCCCTTTATGTTTATTTTTCCGCATAGACTTGAATCGTGCTGAGTTAGCGAGATGTTCCTTGTCTTCCTATTGTTTTATCACTAACACTGAAACGGAATAGTTATTACATTTCAACTTACCTACTATTAAAAATACCTCAGGCATTCAGGAAATTCTTGTTTTCACGAATAAATCTCTATTACCTCTCTCGAACCTTTTTAACTCTTTCGCCGTGCTGAATCTGAATTCAAGAAACATATACTGGGATACAAGAGAGCAAAAGAACTAATCTATGAATTGCTCATCAAATCAGCCTGTCACCTAGATTTCTGCCAATAAGAAATTTTTAATGAGTTGATCAACTACCATTGTTTTTGGATTTTCTTGTCATGCTGCCACCGGGAAAATCACCTTTTCCGATAATAATTTTTATCAGGTCTGCTAAATCATGCGTTCACAAGAAATTTGTGAATTGTCGACGAATTCCGGTAGTTTTCATATTTTTTTCCCTGCTTTCGCGGATTATCACGAATTTCTTAGTAGCGCGTCCAAATCAGCAGGATAGATAGTCGGTCGATATATGTCAGACTCCGTATAATTGGAGGTGGTCACAAAAGCATTTCCGTTCGAAATGAAACATTCATCCGACAATTTGAAGGAGTTGGTTTTGATATGAAAATTGTTTTCGCACACAATTTTTCCGCATTCGAATCTTTTATATCTTGATTCTTCACAGCCTGATGTATCCATAATTGATCACGGAATTTTCATGTGTTTCACCAAATTAATAGTTTGAATTATCTGTCGAAGATGATGCAATGGTACATATGAAATTACACTTACCTCCTTATACCAATTAGTACTTCTCAACTCTGGCTCCGCCCCTTTATGTTTATTTCCGCATGGACTTGAATCGTGCTGGTTAGCGAGATGTTACCTTGTCTTCCTATTGTTTTATCACTAACACTGTAACGGAATAGTTATTACATTTCAAGCTTACCTACTATTAAAAATACCTCAGGCATTCAGGAAAATCTTGTTTTCACGAATAAATCTCTATTACATCTCTCGAACCTTTTTAACTCCTTCGCCGTGCTGAAATCTGAATTCATGGAAACATATACTGGGATACAAGAGAGCAAAAGAACTATTCTATGAATTGCTCATCAAATCAGCCTGTCACCTAGATTTTGCCAATAAGAAATTTTTAATGAGTGATCAACTACCATTGTTTTTGGATTTTCTTGTCATGCTGCCACCGGGAAAATCTCCTTTTCCGATAATAATTTTTATCAGGTCAGCTAAATCATGCGTTCACAAGAAATTTGTGAATTGTCGACGAATTCCGGTTAGTTTTCATATTTTTCCCTGCTTTCGCGGATATCACGAATTTCTTAGTTAGCGTCCAAATCAGCAGGATAGATGTCACGGTCGATATATGTCAGAACTCCGTATATTGGAGGTGGTCACAAAAGCATTTCCGTTCGAAATGAATACATTCATCCGACAATTTGAAGGAGTTGGTTTTGATATGAAAATTGTTTTCGCACACAATTTTTCCGCATTCGAATCTTTTATATCTTGATTCTCACAGCCTGATGTATCCATAATTGATCACGAGTATATTCTGTGTTTCACCAAATTATATGTTTGAAATATTCTGTCGAAGATGATGCAATGGTACACTATGAAATTACACTTACCTCCTATACCAATTTAGTACTTCTCAACTCTGGCTCCGCCCCTTTATGTTTATTCCGCATAGACTTGAATCGTGCTGAGTTAGCGAGATGTTCCTTGTCTTCTATTGTTTTATCACTAACACTGAAAGGAAAATAGTTATTACATTTCAACTTACATACTATTTAAAATACCTCAGGCATTCAGGAAATTCTTGTTTTCACGAATAAATCTCTATTACCTCTCTCGAACCTTTTTAACTCTTTCGCCCGTGCTGAATCTGAATTCAAGAAACATATACTGGGTACAAGAGAGCAAAGACTAATCTATGAATTGCTCATCAAAATCTGCTGTCACCTAGATTTATGCCAATAAGAAATTTTTAATGAGTTGATCAATACCATTGTTTTTGGATTTTCTTGTCATGCTGCCACCGGGAAAATCAACTTTTCCGATTATAATTTTTCAGGTCAGCTAAATCATGCGTTCACAAGAAATTGTGATGAATTGTCGACGAATTCCGGTTAGTTTCATATTTTTTCCCTGCTTTCGCGGATTATCACGAATTTCTTAGTAGCGCGTCCATAATCAGCAGGATAGATAGTCGGTCGATATTATGTCAGACTCCGTATAATTGGAGGTGGTCACAAAAGCATTTCCGTTCGAAATGAAACATTCATCCGACAATTTGAAGGAGTTGGTTTTGATATGAAAATTGTTTTCGCACACAATTTTTCCGCATTCGAATCTTTTATATCTTGATTCTTTCACCGCCTGATGTATCCATAATTGATCACGAGAATATTCTGTGTTTCACCAAATTACTAGTTTGAAATATCTGTCGAGATGATGCAATGGTACACTATGAAATTACACTTTCCCTCCTATACCAATTAGTACTTCTCAACTCTGGCTCCGCCCTTTATGTTATTTTCCGCATAGACTTGAATCGTGCTGAGTTAGCGAGATGTTCCTTGTCTTCCTATTGTTTTATTTTATACACTAACACTGAAGGAATAGTTATTACATTTCAACTTACCTACTATTAAAAATACCTCAGGCATTCAGGAAATTCTTGTTTTCACGAATATAATCTCTTATTACCTCTCTCGAACCTTTTTTAACTCTTTCGCCGTGCTGAAATCTGAATTCAAAGAAACATATACTGGGATACAAGAGAGCAAAAGAACTAATCTATGAATTGCTCATCAAATCAGCCTGTCACCTAGATTTCTGCCAATAAGAAATTTTTAATGAGTTGATCAACTACCATTGTTTTTGGTTTTTCTTGTCATGCTGCCAACGGGAAAATCACCTTTTCCGATAATAATTTTTATCAGGTCAGCTATATAAATCATGCGTTCACAAGAAATTTGTGAATTGTCGACGAATTCCGGTAGTGTTTTCATATTTTTTCCCTGCTTTCGCGGTTTATCACGAATTTCTTAGTAGCGCGTCCAAATCAGCAGGATAGATAGTCGGTCGATATATGTCAGACTCCGTATAATTGGGGTGGTCACAAAAGCATTTCCGTTCGAAATGAAAAATTCATCCGACAATTTGAAGGAGTTGGTTTTGATATGAAAATTGTTTTCGCACACAATTTTTTCCGCATTCGAATTCTTTTATATCTTGATTCTTCACAGCTGATGTATCCATAATTGATCACGAGATTTATTCTGTGTTTCACCAAATTACATAGTTTGAAATATCTGTCGAAGATTTGATGCAATGGTACACTATGAAATTACACTTACCTCCTATACCAATTAGTACTTCTCAACTCTGGCTCCGCACCCTTTATGTTTATTTCCGCATAGACTTGAATCGTGCTGAGTGTAGCGAGATGTTCCTTGTCTTCCTATTGTTTTATCTCTAAAACTGATACGGATTAGTTATTACATTTACTTTTACCTTACTATTATAAAAATCACCTCTAGGCATTCAGTAAATTTTTGTTTTCACGAATAAATCTCTATTACCTCTCTCGAACCTTTTTTAACTCTTTCGCCGTGTGCTGAAATCTGATTCAAAGAAACATATACTGGGATACAAGAGAGCAAAAGAACATAATCTATGAATTGTCATCAAATCAGCCTGTCACCTAGATTTCTGCCAATAAGAAATTTTTAATGAGTTGATCTTCTACCATTGTTTTTGGATTTTCTTGTCAATGCCACCGGGAAAATCTCATTTTCCGATTAATAATTTTTATCAGGTCAGCTAAATCATTGCGTTCACAAGAAATTTGTGAATTGTCGACGAATTCCGGTAGTTTTTATTTTTTTCATGCTTTCGCGGATTATCACGAATTTCTTAGTAGCGAGTCCACTTTCAGCAGGATAGTTAGTCGGTCGATATATGTCAGACTCCGTATAATGGAGGAGGTGGTCACAAAAGCATTTCCGTTCGAAATGAAACATTCATCCGAAAATTTGAAGGAAGTTGGTTTTGATATGAAATTTGTTTTCGCACACATTTTTTCCCGCATTCGATCTTTTTATATCTTGATTCTTCACAGCCTGATGTATCCATAATTGATCACGAGAATTATTCTGTGTTTCACCAAATTACTAGTTTGAAATATCTGTCGAAGATGATGCAATGGTACACTATGAAATTACACTTACCTCCTATACCAATTAGTACTCTCAACTCTGGCTCCGCCCCTTTTATGTTTATTTCCGCATAGACTTGAATCGTGCTGAGTTAGCGAGATGTTCCTTGTCTTCCTATGTTTTATCACTAACACTGAAACGGAATAGTTTTTACATTTCAACTTACCTACTATTAATAAAATACCTCAGGCATTCAGGAAATTCTTGTTTTCACGAATAAATCTCTATTACCTCTCTCGAACCTTTTTTAACTCTTTCGCCGTGCTGAAATCTGAATTCAAGAAACATATACTGGGATACAAGAGAGCAAAAGAACTAATCTATGATATTGCTCATCAAATCAGCCTGTCACCTAGATTTCTGCAATAAGAAATTTTCTATGTGTTGATCAACTACCATTGTTTTTGGATTTTCTTGTCATGCTGCCACGGGGAAAATCTCCTTTCCGATAATAATTTTTATCAGGTCAGCTAAATCATGCGTTCACAAGAAATTTGTGAATTGTCGACGAATTCCGGTTAGTTTTCATATTTTTTCCCTGCTTTCGGGATTATCTCGTATTTCTTTAGTAGCGCGTCCAAATCAGCAGGATAGATAGTCGGTCGATATATGTCAGACTCCGTATAATTGGAGGTGGTCACAAAGCATTTCCGTTCGAAATGAAACATTCATCCGACAATTTGAAGGAGTTGGTTTTGATATGAAAATTGTTTTCGCACACAATTTTTCGCATTCGAATCTTTTATATCTTGATTCTTCACAGCCTATGTATCCATAATTGATCACGAGGAGAATATTCTGTGTTTCACCAATTTACTAGTTTGAAATATCTGTCGAAGATGATGCAATGGTACACTATGAAATTACACTTACCTCCTATACCAATTAGTACTTCTCAACTCTGGCTCAGCCCCTTTATGTTTATTTCCGCATAGACTTGAATCGTGCTTGAGTTAGCGAGATGTTCCTTGTCTTCCTATTGTTTTATCACTACACACTGAAACGGAATAGTTATTACATTTCAACTTACCTACTATTTAAAATACACTCAGGCATTCAGGAAATTCTTGTTTTCACGAAATAAATCTCTATTACCTCTCTCGAACCTTTTTAATCTTTCGCGTGCTGAATTCTGAATTCAAGAAACATTAAGGGATACAGAGAGCAAAAGAACTAATTCTATGAATTGTCATCAAATCTGCCTGTCACCTAGATTTCTGCCAATAAGAAATTTTTAATGAGTTGAATCAACTACCATTGTTTTTGGATTTTCTTGTCATGCTGCCCGGGGAAAATCACCTTTTCCGATAATAATTTTTTTCAGTCAGCTAAATCATGCGTTCACAAGAAATTTGTGAATTGTCGACGAATTCCGGTAGTTTTTATTTTTTTTCCCTGCTTTCGCGGATTATCACGAATTTCTTAGTAGCGCGTCAAAATCAGCAGGATAGATTAGTCGGTCGATATATGTCAGACTCCGTTAATTGGAGGTGGTCACAAAAGCATTTCCGTTCGAAATGATAATTCATCCGACAATTTGAAAGGAGTTGGTTTTGATATGAAATTGTTTTCGCACACAATTTTTCCGCATTCGTATCTTTTTATATCTTGATTCTTCACAGCCTGATGTATCCATAATTGATCACGAGAATTATTCTGTGTTTCACCAAATTACTAGTTTGAAATATCTGTCGAAGATGATGCAATGGTACGCTATGAAATTACACTTACCTCCTATACAATTGTACTTCTAAACTCGGCTCCGCCCCTTTATGTTTATTTTGCATTGATGGACTTCAATCGTGCTGAGTTAGGAGATGTTCCTTGTCTTCTATTGTTTTATCTACTAACACTGAAACGGAAAAGTTATTTCATTTCTAACTTTACCTACTATTAAAATCATACCTCAGGCATTCAGGAAATTCTTGTTTTCACGAATAAATCTCTATTACACCTCTCTCGAACACTTTTTAACTCTTTCGCCGTGCTGAAATCTGAATTCAAGAAACATTATACTGGGATATACAAGAGAGCAAAAGACTAATCTATGAATTGCTCATCAAATCAGCCTGTCACACTAGATTCTTATGCCAATAAGAAATTTTTAATGAGTTGATTCAAACACCTTGTTTTTGGATTTTCTTGTCATGCTCACCGGGGAAATCACCTTTCCGATATTAATTTTTTATCAGGTCAGCTAAATCATGCGTTCACAAGAAATTTGTGAATTGTCGACGAATTCCGGTAGTTTTCATATTTTTTCCCTGCTTTCGCGGATTATCACGAATTTCTTAGTAGACGCGTCCAAATCAGCAGGATAGATAGTCGGGTCGCATATATATGTCAAGACTCCGTATAATTGGAGGTGGTCACAAAAAGCATTTCCGTTCGAAATGAAACATTCATCCGACAATTTGAAGGAGTTGGTTTTGATATGAAATTGTTTTCGCACACAATTTTTCCGCATTCGAATCTTTTATATCTTGATTCTTCACAGCCTGATGTATCCATAATTGATCACGAGAATATTCTGTGTTTCACCAAAATTACTAGTTTGAAATATCTGTCGAAGATGATGCAATGGTACACTATGGAAATTACACTTACCCTACCTTATATCCATTTAGTACTTCTCAACTCTGGCTCCGCCCCTTTTGTTTATTTCCGCATAGGACTTGAATCGTGCTGAGTTAGCGAGATGTTCCTTGTCTTCCTATTGTTTTATCACTAACACTGAAACGGAATAGTTATTACATTTTCAACTTACCTACTATTAATAAATACCTCAGGCATTCAGGAAATTCTTGTTTTCACGAATAAATCTCTATTACCTCTCTCGAACTTTTCAACTCTTTCGCCGTGCTGAAATTCTGAATTCAAGAAACATATACTGGGATACAAGAGAGCAAAAGAACTAATCTATGAATTGCTCATCAAATCAGCCTGTCACCTAGATTTCTGCCAATAAGAAATTTTTTAATGAGTTGATCAACTACCATTGTTTTTGGATTTTCTTGTCATGCTGCCACCGGGAAAATCACCTTTCCGATAATAATATTTATCAGGTCAGCTTAAATATGCGTTCACTAGAAATTTTGTGAATTGTCGACGAATTCCGGTATTTTCATATTTTTTCCCTGCTTTCGCGATTTCACGAATTTCTTAGTAGCGCGTCCAAATCAGCAGGATAGATAGTCGGTCGATATATGTCAGACTCCGTATAATTGGTGGGTGGTCACAAAGCATTTCCGTTCGAAATGAAACATTCATCCGACAATTTGAAGGAGTTGGTTTTGATATGAAAATTGTTTTCGCACACAATTTTTCCGCATTCGAATCTTTTATATCTTGATTCTTCACAGCCTGATGTTTCATTAATTGATTCACGAGAATATTCTGTGTTTCACCAAAATTAATAGTTTGAAATATCTGTCGAAGATGATGCAATGGTACACTATGAAATTTCACTTACACTCCCTATACCAATTAGTACTTCTCAACTCTGGCTCCGCCCCTTTATGTTTATTTCCGCATAGAATTGATATCGTGCTGAGTTAGCGAGATGTTCCTTGTCTTCCTATTGTTTTATCACTAACACTGAAACGGAATAGTTATTACATTTCAACTTACCTACTATTAAAATACTCAGGCATTCGGAAATTCTTGTTTTCACGAATAAAATCTCTATTACCTCTCTCGAACCTTTTTTAACTCTTTCGCCGTGCTGAAATCTGAATTCAAGAAACATATACTGGGATAAGAGAGCAAAAGAACTAATCTATGAATTGCTCATCAAATCAGCCTGTCACCTAGATTTCTGCCAATAAGATATTTTTAATGAGTTGATCCAACTACCATTGTTTTTGGATTTTCTTGTCATGCTGCCACCGGGGAAAATCACCTTTTCCGATAATAATTTTTATCAGGTCAGCTAAATCATGCGTTCACAAGAAATTTGTGAATTGTCGACGAATTCCGGTAGTTTTCATATTTTTTCCCTGCTTTCGCGGATTATCACGAATTTCTTAGTAGCGCGTCCAAATCAGCAGGATAGATAGTCGGTCGATATATGTCAGACTCCGTATAATTGGAGGTGGTCACAAAAGCATTTCCTTTCGAAATGAAACATTCATCCGACAATTTGATGGTGTTGGTTTTGATATGAAAATTGTTTTCGCACACAATTTTCCGCATTCGAATCTTTTATATCTTGATTCTTCACAGCCTGATTATCCATAATTGATCACGAGAGAATATTCTGTGTTTCACCAAATTACTAGTTTGAAATATCTGTCGAAGATGATGCAATGGTACACTATGAAATTTACTACTCACCTCCTATACCAATTAGTACTTCTCAACTCTGGCTCCGCCCTTTATGTTTATTTCCGCATAGACTTGAATCGTGCTGAGTTAGCGAGATGTTCCTTGTCTTCCTATTGTTTTATCACTAACACTGAAACGGAATAGTTATTACATTTCAACTTACCTACTATAAATAATTACCTCAGGCATTCAGGAAATTCTTGTTTTCACGATAAATCTCTATTACCTCTACTCGAACCTTTTTAACTCTTTCGCCGTGCTGAAATCTGAATTCAAGAAACATATACTGGGTTACAAAGAGAGCAAAAGAACTAATCTATGAATTGCTCATCAAATCAGCCTGTCACCTAGATTTCTGCCAATAAGATAATTTTTATGAGTTGATCAACTACCATTGTTTTTGGATTTTCTTGTCATGCTGCCCCGGGAAAATCCCTTTTCCGATAATAATTTTTATCAGGTCAGCTAAATCATGCGTTCACAAGAAATTTGTGAATTGTCGACGAATTCCGGTAGTTTTACATATTTTTCCCTGCTTTCGCGGGATTATCACGAATTTCTTAGTAGCGCGTCCAAATCAGCAGGATAGATAGTCGGTCGATATATGTCAGACTCCGGTATAATTGGAGGTGGTCACAAAAGCATTTCCGTTCGAAATGAAACATTCATCCGACAATTTGAAGGAGTTGGTTTTGATATGAAAATTGTTTTCGCACACAATTTTTCCGCATTCGAATCTTTTATTTCTTGATTCTTCACAGCCTGATGTATCCATAATTGATCACGATGAATATTCTGTGTTTCACCAAATTACTAGTTTGAAATATCTGTCGAAGATGATGCAATGGTTACACTATGAAAATTACACTTACATCCTATACCATTTAGTACTTCTCAACTCTGGCTCCGACCCTTTTTGTTTATTTCCGCATAGACTTGAATCGTGCTGATCTTAGCGAGATGTTCCTTGTCTTCCTATTGTTTTATCACTAACACTGAAACGGAATATTTATTACATTTCAACTTACCTACTATTAAAAATACCTCAGGCATTCAGGAAATTCTTGTTTTCACGAATAATTCTCCTTTTACCTCTCTCGAACCTTTTTAACTCTTTCGCCGTGCTGAAATCTGAATTCAAGAAACATATACTGGGATACAAGAGAGCAAAGAACTAATCTATGAATTGCTCATCAAATCAGCCTGTCACCTAGATTTCTGCCAATAAGAAATTTTTAATGAGTTGATCAACTACCATTGTTTTTGGATTTTCTTGTCATTGCTGCCACCGGGGAAAATCACCTTTTCGATAATAATTTTTATCAGGTCAGCTAAATCATGCGTTCACAAGAAATTTGTGAATTGTCGACGAATTTCGGTAGTTTTCTTATTTTTTCCCTGCTTTCGCGGATTATCACGAATTTCTTAGTAGCGCGTCCAATATCAGCAGGATAGATAGTCGGTCGAGATTTATGTCAGACTCCGTATAATTGGAGGTGGTCACAAAAGCATTTCGTTCGAAATGAAACATTCATCCGACAATTTGAAGGAGTTGGTTTTGATATGAAATTGTTTTCGCACACAATTTTTCCGCATTCGAATCTTTTATATCTTGATTCTTCACAGCCTGATGTATCCATAATTGATCACGAGAATATTCTGTGTTTCACCAAATTACTAGTTTGAAATATCTGTCGAAGATGATGCAATGGTACGCTATGAAATTACACTTACCTCCTATTCCAATTTAGTACTTCTCAACTCTGGCTCCGCCCTTTATGTTTATTTCCGCATAGACTTGAATCGTGCTGAGTTAGCGAGATGTTCCTTGTCTTCCTATTGTTTTATCACTAACACTGAACGGAATAGTTATTACATTTCAAACTTACCTACTATTATAAATACCTCAGGCATTCAGGAAATTTTGTTTTCACGAATAAATCTCTATTACCCTCTCTCGAACCTTTTTAACTCTTTCGCCGTGCTGAAATCTGAATTTCATGAAACATTATACTGGGATACAAGAGAGCAAAAAGAACTAATCTATGAATTGTCTCACATCAAATCAGCCTGTCACCTAGATTTCTGCCAATAAGAAATTTTTAATGAGTTGATCAACTACCATTGTTTTTGGATTTTCTTGTCATGCTGCCACCGGGAAAATCACCTTTTCCGATAATAATTTTTATCAGGTCAGTAAAATCATGCGTTCACAAGAAATTTGTGAATTGTCGACGAATTCCGGTAGTTTTCATATTTTTTCCCTGCTTTCGCGGATTATCACGAATTTCTTAGTAGCGCGTCCAATTCAGCAGGATAGATAGTCGGTCGATATATGTCAGATCCGTATAATTGGAGGTGGTCACAAAGCATTTCCGTTCGAATAAATGAAACATTCATCCGACAATTTGAAGGAGTTGGTTTTGATATGAAAATTGTTTTCGCACACAATTTTTCCGCATTCGAATCTTTTATATCTTGATTCTTCACAGCCTGATGTATCCATAATTGATCACGCGAATATTCTGTGTTTCACCAAATTAATAGTTTGAAATATCTGTCGAAGATGATGCAATGGTACACTATGAAAATAACACTTCTCCTATACCAATTAGTACTTCTCAACTCTGGCTCCGCCCCTTTATGTTTATTTCCGCATAGACTTGAATCGTGCTGAGTTAGCGAGATGTTCCTTGTCTTCCTATTGTTTTATCACTAACACTGAAACGGAATAGTTATTACATTTCAACTTACCTACTATTAAAAATACCTCAGGCATTCAGGAAATTCTTGTTTTCACGAATAAATCTCTATTACCTCTCTCGAACCTTTTTAACTCTTTCGCCGTGCTGAAATCTGAATTCAAGAAACATATACTGGGATACAAGAGAGCAAAAGAAACTAATCTATGAATTGCCTCATCAATCAGCCTGTCACCTAGATTTCTGCCAATATGAAATTTTTAATGAGTTGATCAATTCCATTGTTTTTGGATTTTCTTGTCATGCTGCCACCGGGAAAATCACTTTTCCGATAATAATTTTTATCAGGTCAGCTAAATCATGCGTTTCACAAGAAATTTGTGAATTGTCGACGTATTCCGGTAGTTTCATTATTTTTTCCCTGCTTTCGCGGATTATCACGAATTTCTTAGTAGCGCGTCCAAATCAGCAGGATAGATAGTCGGTCGATATATGTCAGACTCCGTATAATTGGAGGTGGTCACAAATGCATTTCCGTTCGAAATGAAACATTCATCCGACAATTTGAAGGAGTTGGTTTTGATATGAAAATTGTTTTCGCACACAATTTTTCCGCATTCGAATCTTTTATATCTTGATTCTTCACAGCCTGATGTATCCATAATTGATCACGAGAATATTCTGTGTTTCACCAAATTACTAGTTTGAAATATCTGTCGAAGATGATGCAATGGTACGCTATGAAATTACACTTACCCCCTATACCAATTAGTACTTCTCAACTCTGGCTCCGCCCCTTTATGTTTATTTCCGCATGGACTTCAATCGTGCTGAGTTAGCGAGATGTTCCTTGTCTTCCTATTGTTTTATCACTAACACTGAAACGGAATAGTTATTACATTTCAACTTACCTACTATTTAAAACACCTCAGGCATTCAGGAAATTCTTGTTTTCACGAATAAATCTCTATTACCTCTCTCGAACCTTTTTAACTCTTTCGCCGTGCTGAAATCTGAATTCAAGAAACATATACTGGGATACAAGAGAGCAAAAGAACTAATCTATGAATTGCTCATCAAATCAGCCTGTCACCTAGATTTCTGCCAATAAGAAATTTTTAATGAGTTGATCAACTACCATTGTTTTTGGATTTTCTTGTCATGCTCACGGGAAAATCACCTTTTCCGATAATAATTTTTATCAGGTCAGCTAAATCATGCGTTCACAAGAAATTTGTGAATTGTCGACGAATTCCGGTAGTTTTTATATTTTTTCCCTGCTTTCGCGGATTATCACGAATTTCTTAGTAACGCGTCCAAATCAGCAGGATAGATAGTCGGTCGATATATGTCAGACTCCGTATAATTGGAGGTGGTCACAAAAGCATTTCCGTTCGAAATGAAACATTCATCCGACAATTTGAAGGAGTTGGTTTTGATATGAAAATTGTTTTCGCACACAATTTTTCCGCATTCGAATCTTTTATATCTTGATTCTTCACAGCCTGATGTATCCATAATTGATCACGAGAATATTCTGTGTTTCACCAAATTACTAGTTTGAAATATCTGTCGAAGATGATGCAATGGTACACTATGAAATACACTTACCTCCTATACCAATTAGTACTTCTCAACTCTGGCTCCGCCCCTTTATGTTTATTTCCGCATAGACTTGAATCGTGCTGAGTTAGCGAGATGTTCCTTGTCTTCCTATTGTTTTTATCACTAACACTGAAACGGAATAGTTATTACATTTCAACTTACCTACTATTAAAAATACCTCAGGCATTCAGGAAATTCTTGTTTTCACGAATAAATCTCTATTACCTCTCTCGAACCTTTTTAACTCTTTCGCCGTGCTGAAATCTGAATTCAAGAAACATATACTGGGATACAAGAGAGCAAAAGAACTAATCTATGAATTGCTCATCAAATCAGCCTGTCACCTAGATTTCTGCCAATAAGAAATTTTTAATGAGTTGATCAACTACCATTGTTTTTGGATTTTCTTGTCATGCTGCACCGGGGAAAATCACCTTTTCCGATAATAATTTTTATCAGGTCAGCTAAATCATGCGTTCACAAGAAATTTGTGAATTGTCGACGAATTCCGGTAGTTTTCATATTTTTTCCCTGCTTTCGCGGATTATCACGAATTTCTTAGTAGCGCGTCCAAATCAGCAGGATAGATAGTCGGTCGATATATGTCAGACTCCGTATAATTGGAGGTGGTCACAAAAGCATTTCCGTTTCGAAATGAAACATTCATCCGACAATTTGAAGGAGTTGGTTTTGATATGAAAATTGTTTTCGCACACAATTTTTCCGCATTCGAATCTTTTATATCTTGATTCTTCACAGCCTGATGTATCCATAATTGATCACGAGAATATTCTGTGTTTCACCAAATTACTAGTTTGAAATATCTGTCGAAGATGATGCAATGGTACACTATGAAATTACACTTACCTCCTATACCAATTAGTACTTCTCAACTCTGGCTCCGCCCCTTTATGTTTATTTCCGCATAGACTTCAATCGTGCTGAGTTAGCGAGATGTTCCTTGTCTTCCTATTGTTTTATCACTAACACTGAAACGGAAAATAGTTATTACATTTCAACTTACCTACTATTAAAAATACCTCAGGCATTCAGGAAATTCTTGTTTTCACGAATAAATCTCTATTACCTCTCTCGAACCTTTTTAACTCTTTCGCCGTGCTGAAATCTGAATTCAAGAAACATATACTGGGATACAAGAGAGCAAAAGAACTAATCTATGAATTGCTATCAAATCAGCCTGTCACCTAGATTTCTGCCAATAAGAAATTTTTAATGAGTTGATCAACTACCATTGTTTTTGGATTTTCTTGTCATGCTCACCGGGAAAATCACCTTTTCCGATAATAATTTTTATCAGGTCAGCTAAATCATGCGTTCACAAGAAATTTGTGAATTGTCGACGAATTCCGGTAGTTTTCATATTTTTTCCCTGCTTTCGCGGATTATCACGAATTTCTTAGTAACGCGTCCAAATCAGCAGGATAGATAGTCGGTCGATATATGTCAGACTCCGTATAATTGGAGGTGGTCACAAAAGCATTTCCGTTCGAAATGAAACATTCATCCGACAATTTGAAGGAGTTGGTTTTGATATGAAAATTGTTTTCGCACACATTTTTTCCGCATTCGAATCTTTTATATCTTGATTCTTCACAGCCTGATGTATCCATAATTGATCACGAGAATATTCTGTGTTTCACCAAATTACTAGTTTGAAATATCTGTCGAAGATGATGCAATGGTACACTATGAAATTCACTTACCTCCTATACCAATTAGTACTTCTCAACTCTGGCTCCGCCCCTTTATGTTTATTTCCGCATAGACTTGAATCGTGCTGAGTTAGCGAGATGTTCCTTGTCTTCCTATTGTTTTATCACTAACACTGAAACGGAATAGTTATTACATTTCAACTTACCTACTATTAAAAATACCTCAGGCATTCAGGAAATTCTTGTTTTCACGAATAAATCTCTATTACCTCTCTCGAACCTTTTTAACTCTTTCGCCGTGCTGAAATCTGAATTCAAGAAACATATACTGGGATACAAGAGAGCAAAAGAACTAATCTATGAATTGCTCATCAAATCAGCCTGTCACCTAGATTTCTGCCAATAAGAAATTTTTAATGAGTTGATCAACTACCATTGTTTTTGGATTTTCTTGTCATGCTGCCACCGGGAAAATCACCTTTTCCGATAATAATTTTTATCAGGTCAGCTAAATCATGCGTTCACAAGAAATTTGTGAATTGTCGACGAATTCCGGTAGTTTTCATATTTTTTCCCTGCTTTCGCGGATTATCACGAATTTCTTAGTAACGCGTCCAAATCAGCAGGATAGATAGTCGGTCGATATATGTCAGACTCCGTATAATTGGAGGTGGTCACAAAAGCATTTCCGTTCGAAATGAAACATTCATCCGACAATTTGAAGGAGTTGGTTTTGATATGAAAATTGTTTTCGCACACAATTTTTCCGCATTCGAATCTTTTATATCTTGATTCTTCACAGCCTGATGTATCCATAATTGATCACGAGAATATTCTGTGTTTCACCAAATTACTAGTTTGAAATATCTGTCGAAGATGATGCAATGGTACGCTATGAAATTACACTTACCTCCTATACCAATTAGTACTTCTCAACTCTGGCTCCGCCCCTTTATGTTTATTTCCGCATAGACTTGAATCGTGCTGAGTTAGCGAGATGTTCCTTGTCTTCCTATTGTTTTATCACTAACACTGAAACGGAATAGTTATTACATTTCAACTTACCTACTATTAAAAACACCTCAGGCATTCAGGAAATTCTTGTTTTCACGAATAAATCTCTATTACCTCTCTCGAACCTTTTTAACTCTTTCGCCGTGCTGAAATCTGAATTCAAGAAACATATACTGGGATACAAGAGAGCAAAAGAACTAATCTATGAATTGCTCATCAAATCAGCCTGTCACCTAGATTTCTGCCAATAAGAAATTTTTAATGAGTTGATCAACTACCATTGTTTTTGGATTTTCTTGTCATGCTCACCGGGAAAATCACCTTTTCCGATAATAATTTTTATCAGGTCAGCTAAATCATGCGTTCACAAGAAATTTGTGAATTGTCGACGAATTCCGGTAGTTTTCATATTTTTTCCCTGCTTTCGCGGATTATCACGAATTTCTTAGTAGCGCGTCCAAATCAGCAGGATAGATAGTCGGTCGATATATGTCAGACTCCGTATAATTGGAGGTGGTCACAAAAGCATTTCCGTTCGAAATGAAACATTCATCCGACAATTTGAAGGAGTTGGTTTTGATATGAAAATTGTTTTCGCACACAATTTTTCCGCATTCGAATCTTTTATATCTTGATTCTTCACAGCCTGATGTATCCATAATTGATCACGAGAATATTCTGTGTTTCACCAAATTACTAGTTTGAAATATCTGTCGAAGATGATGCAATGGTACACTATGAAAGTACACTTACCTCCTATACCAATTAGTACTTCTCAACTCTGGCTCCGCCCCTTTATGTTTATTTCCGCATGGACTTGAATCGTGCTGAGTTAGCGAGATGTTCCTTGTCTTCCTATTGTTTTATCACTAACACTGAAACGGAATAGTTATTACATTTCAACTTACCTACTATTAAAAACACCTCAGGCATTCAGGAAATTCTTGTTTTCACGAATAAATCTCTATTACCTCTCTCGAACCTTTTTAACTCTTTCGCCGTGCTGAAATCTGAATTCAAGAAACATATACTGGGATACAAGAGAGCAAAAGAACTAATCTATGAATTGCTCATCAAATCAGCCTGTCACCTAGATTTCTGCCAATAAGAAATTTTTAATGAGTTGATCAACTACCATTGTTTTTGGATTTTCTTGTCATGCTCACCGGGAAAATCACCTTTTCCGATAATAATTTTTATCAGGTCAGCTAAATCATGCGTTCACAAGAAATTTGTGAATTGTCGACGAATTCCGGTAGTTTTATATTTTTTTCCCTGCTTTCGCGGATTATCACGAATTTCTTAGTAACGCGTCCAAATCAGCAGGATAGATAGTCGGTCGATATATGTCAGACTCCGTATAATTGGAGGTGGTCACAAAAGCATTTCCGTTCGAAATGAAACATTCATCCGACAATTTGAAGGAGTTGGTTTTGATATGAAAATTGTTTTCGCACACAATTTTTCCGCATTCGAATCTTTTATATCTTGATTCTTCACAGCCTGATGTATCCATAATTGATCACGAGAATATTCTGTGTTTCACCAAATTACTAGTTTGAAATATCTGTCGAAGATGATGCAATGGTACGCTATGAAATTACACTTACCTCCTATACCAATTAGTACTTCTCAACTCTGGCTCCGCCCCTTTATGTTTATTTCCGCATGGACTTGAATCGTGCTGAGTTAGCGAGATGTTCCTTGTCTTCCTATTGTTTTATCACTAACACTGAAACGGAATAGTTATTACATTTCAACTTACCTACTATTAAAAACACCTCAGGCATTCAGGAAATTCTTGTTTTCACGAATAAATCTCTATTACCTCTCTCGAACCTTTTTAACTCTTTCGCCGTGCTGAAATCTGAATTCAAGAAACATATACTGGGATACAAGAGAGCAAAAGAACTAATCTATGAATTGCTCATCAAATCAGCCTGTCACCTAGATTTCTGCCAATAAGAAATTTTTAATGAGTTGATCAACTACCATTGTTTTTGGATTTTCTTGTCATGCTGCCACCGGGAAAATCACCTTTTCCGATAATAATTTTTATCAGGTCAGCTAAATCATGCGTTCACAAGAAATTTGTGAATTGTCGACGAATTCCGGTAGTTTTCATATTTTTTCCCTGCTTTCGCGGATTATCACGAATTTCTTAGTAGCGCGTCCAAATCAGCAGGATAGATAGTCGGTCGATATATGTCAGACTCCGTATAATTGGAGGTGGTCACAAAAGCATTTCCGTTCGAAATGAAACATTCATCCGACAATTTGAAGGAGTTGGTTTTGATATGAAAATTGTTTTCGCACACAATTTTTCCGCATTCGAATCTTTTATATCTTGATTCTTCACAGCCTGATGTATCCATAATTGATCACGAGAATATTCTGTGTTTCACCAAATTACTAGTTTGAAATATCTGTCGAAGATGATGCAATGGTACGCTATGAAATTACACTTACCTCCTATACCAATTAGTACTTCTCAACTCTGGCTCCGCCCCTTTATGTTTATTTCCGCATGGACTTGAATCGTGCTGAGTTAGCGAGATGTTCCTTGTCTTCCTATTGTTTTATCACTAACACTGAAACGGAAATAGTTATTACATTTCAACTTACCTACTATTAAAAATACCTCAGGCATTCAGGAAATTCTTGTTTTCACGAATAAATCTCTATTACCTCTCTCGAACCTTTTTAACTCTTTCGCCGTGCTGAAATCTGAATTCAAGAAACATATACTGGGATACAAGAGAGCAAAAGAACTAATCTATGAATTGCTCATCAAATCAGCCTGTCACCTAGATTTCTGCCAATAAGAAATTTTTAATGAGTTGATCAACTACCATTGTTTTTGGATTTTCTTGTCATGCTGCCACCGGGAAAATCACCTTTTCCGATAATAATTTTTATCAGGTCAGCTAAATCATGCGTTCACAAGAAATTTGTGAATTGTCGACGAATTCCGGTAGTTTTCATATTTTTTCCCTGCTTTCGCGGATTATCACGAATTTCTTAGTACGCGTCCAAATCAGCAGGATAGATAGTCGGTCGATATATGTCAGACTCCGTATAATTGGAGGTGGTCACAAAAGCATTTCCGTTCGAAATGAAACATTCATCCGACAATTTGAAGGAGTTGGTTTTGATATGAAAATTGTTTTCGCACACAATTTTTCCGCATTCGAATCTTTTATATCTTGATTCTTCACAGCCTGATGTATCCATAATTGATCACGAGAATATTCTGTGTTTCACCAAATTACTAGTTTGAAATATCTGTCGAAGATGATGCAATGGTACACTATGAAATTACACTTACCTCCTATACCAATTAGTACTTCTCAACTCTGGCTCCGCCCCTTTATGTTTATTTCCGCATAGACTTGAATCGTGCTGAGTTAGCGAGATGTTCCTTGTCTTCCTATTGTTTTATCACTAACACTGAAACGGAATAGTTATTACATTTCAACTTACCTACTATTAAAAATACCTCAGGCATTCAGGAAATTCTTGTTTTCACGAATAAATCTCTATTACCTCTCTCGAACCTTTTTAACTCTTTCGCCGTGCTGAAATCTGAATTCAAGAAACATATACTGGGATACAAGAGAGCAAAAGAACTAATCTATGAATTGCTCATCAAATCAGCCTGTCACCTAGATTTCTGCCAATAAGAAATTTTTAATGAGTTGATCAACTACCATTGTTTTTGGATTTTCTTGTCATGCTCACCGGGAAAATCACCTTTTCCGATAATAATTTTTATCAGGTCAGCTAAATCATGCGTTCACAAGAAATTTGTGAATTGTCGACGAATTCCGGTAGTTTTTATATTTTTTCCCTGCTTTCGCGGATTATCACGAATTTCTTAGTAACGCGTCCAAATCAGCAGGATAGATAGTCGGTCGATATATGTCAGACTCCGTATAATTGGAGGTGGTCACAAAAGCATTTCCGTTCGAAATGAAACATTCATCCGACAATTTGAAGGAGTTGGTTTTGATATGAAAATTGTTTTCGCACACAATTTTTCCGCATTCGAATCTTTTATATCTTGATTCTTCACAGCCTGATGTATCCATAATTGATCACGAGAATATTCTGTGTTTCACCAAATTACTAGTTTGAAATATCTGTCGAAGATGATGCAATGGTACGCTATGAAATTACACTTACCCCCTATACCAATTAGTACTTCTCAACTCTGGCTCCGCCCCTTTATGTTTATTTCCGCATGGACTTCAATCGTGCTGAGTTAGCGAGATGTTCCTTGTCTTCCTATTGTTTTATCACTAACACTGAAACGGAATAGTTATTACATTTCAACTTACCTACTATTAAAAATACCTCAGGCATTCAGGAAATTCTTGTTTTCACGAATAAATCTCTATTACCTCTCTCGAACCTTTTTAACTCTTTCGCCGTGCTGAAATCTGAATTCAAGAAACATATACTGGGATACAAGAGAGCAAAAGAACTAATCTATGAATTGCTCATCAAATCAGCCTGTCACCTAGATTTCTGCCAATAAGAAATTTTTAATGAGTTGATCAACTACCATTGTTTTTGGATTTTCTTGTCATGCTGCCACCGGGAAAATCACCTTTTCCGATAATAATTTTTATCAGGTCAGCTAAATCATGCGTTCACAAGAAATTTGTGAATTGTCGACGAATTCCGGTAGTTTTCATATTTTTTCCCTGCTTTCGCGGATTATCACGAATTTCTTAGTAGCGCGTCCAAATCAGCAGGATAGATAGTCGGTCGATATATGTCAGACTCCGTATAATTGGAGGTGGTCACAAAAGCATTTCCGTTCGAAATGAAACATTCATCCGACAATTTGAAGGAGTTGGTTTTGATATGAAAATTGTTTTCGCACACAATTTTTCCGCATTCGAATCTTTTATATCTTGATTCTTCACAGCCTGATGTATCCATAATTGATCACGAGAATATTCTGTGTTTCACCAAATTACTAGTTTGAAATATCTGTCGAAGATGATGCAATGGTACACTATGAAATTACACTTACCTCCTATACCAATTAGTACTTCTCAACTCTGGCTCCGCCCCTTTATGTTTATTTCCGCATAGACTTGAATCGTGCTGAGTTAGCGAGATGTTCCTTGTCTTCCTATTGTTTTATCACTAACACTGAAACGGAATAGTTATTACATTTCAACTTACCTACTATTAAAAATACCTCAGGCATTCAGGAAATTCTTGTTTTCACGAATAAATCTCTATTACCTCTCTCGAACCTTTTTAACTCTTTCGCCGTGCTGAAATCTGAATTCAAGAAACATATACTGGGATACAAGAGAGCAAAAGAACTAATCTATGAATTGCTCATCAAATCAGCCTGTCACCTAGATTTCTGCCAATAAGAAATTTTTAATGAGTTGATCAACTACCATTGTTTTTGGATTTTCTTGTCATGCTCACCGGGAAAATCACCTTTTCCGATAATAATTTTTATCAGGTCAGCTAAATCATGCGTTCACAAGAAATTTGTGAATTGTCGACGAATTCCGGTAGTTTTCATATTTTTTCCCTGCTTTCGCGGATTATCACGAATTTCTTAGTAGCGCGTCCAAATCAGCAGGATAGATAGTCGGTCGATATATGTCAGACTCCGTATAATTGGAGGTGGTCACAAAAGCATTTCCGTTCGAAATGAAACATTCATCCGACAATTTGAAGGAGTTGGTTTTGATATGAAAATTGTTTTCGCACACAATTTTTCCGCATTCGAATCTTTTATATCTTGATTCTTCACAGCCTGATGTATCCATAATTGATCACGAGAATATTCTGTGTTTCACCAAATTACTAGTTTGAAATATCTGTCGAAGATGATGCAATGGTACACTATGAAATTACACTTACCTCCTATACCAATTAGTACTTCTCAACTCTGGCTCCGCCCCTTTATGTTTATTTCCGCATGGACTTGAATCGTGCTGAGTTAGCGAGATGTTCCTTGTCTTCCTATTGTTTTATCACTAACACTGAAACGGAATAGTTATTACATTTCAACTTACCTACTATTAAAAATACCTCAGGCATTCAGGAAATTCTTGTTTTCACGAATAAATCTCTATTACCTCTCTCGAACCTTTTTAACTCTTTCGCCGTGCTGAAATCTGAATTCAAGAAACATATACTGGGATACAAGAGAGCAAAAGAACTAATCTATGAATTGCTCATCAAATCAGCCTGTCACCTAGATTTCTGCCAATAAGAAATTTTTAATGAGTTGATCAACTACCATTGTTTTTGGATTTTCTTGTCATGCTCACCGGGAAAATCACCTTTTCCGATAATAATTTTTATCAGGTCAGCTAAATCATGCGTTCACAAGAAATTTGTGAATTGTCGACGAATTCCGGTAGTTTTCATATTTTTTCCCTGCTTTCGCGGATTATCACGAATTTCTTAGTAGCGCGTCCAAATCAGCAGGATAGATAGTCGGTCGATATATGTCAGACTCCGTATAATTGGAGGTGGTCACAAAAGCATTTCCGTTCGAAATGAAACATTCATCCGACAATTTGAAGGAGTTGGTTTTGATATGAAAATTGTTTTCGCACACAATTTTTCCGCATTCGAATCTTTTATATCTTGATTCTTCACAGCCTGATGTATCCATAATTGATCACGAGAATATTCTGTGTTTCACCAAATTACTAGTTTGAAATATCTGTCGAAGATGATGCAATGGTACACTATGAAATTACACTTACCCCCTATACCAATTAGTACTTCTCAACTCTGGCTCCGCCCCTTTATGTTTATTTCCGCATAGACTTCAATCGTGCTGAGTTAGCGAGATGTTCCTTGTCTTCCTATTGTTTTATCACTAACACTGAAACGGAATAGTTATTACATTTCAACTTACCTACTATTAAAAATACCTCAGGCATTCAGGAAATTCTTGTTTTCACGAATAAATCTCTATTACCTCTCTCGAACCTTTTTAACTCTTTCGCCGTGCTGAAATCTGAATTCAAGAAACATATACTGGGATACAAGAGAGCAAAAGAACTAATCTATGAATTGCTCATCAAATCAGCCTGTCACCTAGATTTCTGCCAATAAGAAATTTTTAATGAGTTGATCAACTACCATTGTTTTTGGATTTTCTTGTCATGCTGCCACCGGGAAAATCACCTTTTCCGATAATAATTTTTATCAGGTCAGCTAAATCATGCGTTCACAAGAAATTTGTGAATTGTCGACGAATTCCGGTAGTTTTCATATTTTTTCCCTGCTTTCGCGGATTATCACGAATTTCTTAGTAGCGCGTCCAAATCAGCAGGATAGATAGTCGGTCGATATATGTCAGACTCCGTATAATTGGAGGTGGTCACAAAAGCATTTCCGTTCGAAATGAAACATTCATCCGACAATTTGAAGGAGTTGGTTTTGATATGAAAATTGTTTTCGCACACAATTTTTCCGCATTCGAATCTTTTATATCTTGATTCTTCACAGCCTGATGTATCCATAATTGATCACGAGAATATTCTGTGTTTCACCAAATTACTAGTTTGAAATATCTGTCGAAGATGATGCAATGGTACACTATGAAATTACACTTACCTCCTATACCAATTAGTACTTCTCAACTCTGGCTCCGCCCCTTTATGTTTATTTCCGCATGGACTTGAATCGTGCTGAGTTAGCGAGATGTTCCTTGTCTTCCTATTGTTTTATCACTAACACTGAAACGGAATAGTTATTACATTTCAACTTACCTACTATTAAAAATACCTCAGGCATTCAGGAAATTCTTGTTTTCACGAATAAATCTCTATTACCTCTCTCGAACCTTTTTAACTCTTTCGCCGTGCTGAAATCTGAATTCAAGAAACATATACTGGGATACAAGAGAGCAAAAGAACTAATCTATGAATTGCTCATCAAATCAGCCTGTCACCTAGATTTCTGCCAATAAGAAATTTTTAATGAGTTGATCAACTACCATTGTTTTTGGATTTTCTTGTCATGCTCACCGGGAAAATCACCTTTTCCGATAATAATTTTTATCAGGTCAGCTAAATCATGCGTTCACAAGAAATTTGTGAATTGTCGACGAATTCCGGTAGTTTTCATATTTTTTCCCTGCTTTCGCGGATTATCACGAATTTCTTAGTAGCGCGTCCAAATCAGCAGGATAGATAGTCGGTCGATATATGTCAGACTCCGTATAATTGGAGGTGGTCACAAAAGCATTTCCGTTCGAAATGAAACATTCATCCGACAATTTGAAGGAGTTGGTTTTGATATGAAAATTGTTTTCGCACACAATTTTTCCGCATTCGAATCTTTTATATCTTGATTCTTCACAGCCTGATGTATCCATAATTGATCACGAGAATATTCTGTGTTTCACCAAATTACTAGTTTGAAATATCTGTCGAAGATGATGCAATGGTACACTATGAAATTACACTTACCTCCTATACCAATTAGTACTTCTCAACTCTGGCTCCGCCCCTTTATGTTTATTTCCGCATAGACTTGAATCGTGCTGAGTTAGCGAGATGTTCCTTGTCTTCCTATTGTTTTATCACTAACACTGAAACGGAATAGTTATTACATTTCAACTTACCTACTATTAAAAATACCTCAGGCATTCAGGAAATTCTTGTTTTCACGAATAAATCTCTATTACCTCTCTCGAACCTTTTTAACTCTTTCGCCGTGCTGAAATCTGAATTCAAGAAACATATACTGGGATACAAGAGAGCAAAAGAACTAATCTATGAATTGCTCATCAAATCAGCCTGTCACCTAGATTTCTGCCAATAAGAAATTTTTAATGAGTTGATCAACTACCATTGTTTTTGGATTTTCTTGTCATGCTCACCGGGAAAATCACCTTTTCCGATAATAATTTTTATCAGGTCAGCTAAATCATGCGTTCACAAGAAATTTGTGAATTGTCGACGAATTCCGGTAGTTTTCATATTTTTTTCCCTGCTTTCGCGGATTATCACGAATTTCTTAGTAGCGCGTCCAAATCAGCAGGATAGATAGTCGGTCGATATATGTCAGACTCCGTATAATTGGAGGTGGTCACAAAAGCATTTCCGTTCGAAATGAAACATTCATCCGACAATTTGAAGGAGTTGGTTTTGATATGAAAATTGTTTTCGCACACAATTTTTCCGCATTCGAATCTTTTATATCTTGATTCTTCACAGCCTGATGTATCCATAATTGATCACGAGAATATTCTGTGTTTCACCAAATTACTAGTTTGAAATATCTGTCGAAGATGATGCAATGGTACACTATGAAATTACACTTACCTCCTATACCAATTAGTACTTCTCAACTCTGGCTCCGCCCCTTTATGTTTATTTCCGCATAGACTTGAATCGTGCTGAGTTAGCGAGATGTTCCTTGTCTTCCTATTGTTTTATCACTAACACTGAAACGGAATAGTTATTACATTTCAACTTACCTACTATTAAAAATACCTCAGGCATTCAGGAAATTCTTGTTTTCACGAATAAATCTCTATTACCTCTCTCGAACCTTTTTAACTCTTTCGCCGTGCTGAAATCTGAATTCAAGAAACATATACTGGGATACAAGAGAGCAAAAGAACTAATCTATGAATTGCTCATCAAATCAGCCTGTCACCTAGATTTCTGCCAATAAGAAATTTTTAATGAGTTGATCAACTACCATTGTTTTTGGATTTTCTTGTCATGCTCACCGGGAAAATCACCTTTTCCGATAATAATTTTTATCAGGTCAGCTAAATCATGCGTTCACAAGAAATTTGTGAATTGTCGACGAATTCCGGTAGTTTTTATATTTTTTCCCTGCTTTCGCGGATTATCACGAATTTCTTAGTAACGCGTCCAAATCAGCAGGATAGATAGTCGGTCGATATATGTCAGACTCCGTATAATTGGAGGTGGTCACAAAAGCATTTCCGTTCGAAATGAAACATTCATCCGACAATTTGAAGGAGTTGGTTTTGATATGAAAATTGTTTTCGCACACAATTTTTCCGCATTCGAATCTTTTATATCTTGATTCTTCACAGCCTGATGTATCCATAATTGATCACGAGAATATTCTGTGTTTCACCAAATTACTAGTTTGAAATATCTGTCGAAGATGATGCAATGGTACGCTATGAAATTACACTTACCCCCTATACCAATTAGTACTTCTCAACTCTGGCTCCGCCCCTTTATGTTTATTTCCGCATGGACTTCAATCGTGCTGAGTTAGCGAGATGTTCCTTGTCTTCCTATTGTTTTATCACTAACACTGAAACGGAATAGTTATTACATTTCAACTTACCTACTATTAAAAACACCTCAGGCATTCAGGAAATTCTTGTTTTCACGAATAAATCTCTATTACCTCTCTCGAACCTTTTTAACTCTTTCGCCGTGCTGAAATCTGAATTCAAGAAACATATACTGGGATACAAGAGAGCAAAAGAACTAATCTATGAATTGCTCATCAAATCAGCCTGTCACCTAGATTTCTGCCAATAAGAAATTTTTAATGAGTTGATCAACTACCATTGTTTTTGGATTTTCTTGTCATGCTCACCGGGAAAATCACCTTTTCCGATAATAATTTTTATCAGGTCAGCTAAATCATGCGTTCACAAGAAATTTGTGAATTGTCGACGAATTCCGGTAGTTTTTATATTTTTTCCCTGCTTTCGCGGATTATCACGAATTTCTTAGTAGCGCGTCCAAATCAGCAGGATAGATAGTCGGTCGATATATGTCAGACTCCGTATAATTGGAGGTGGTCACAAAAGCATTTCCGTTCGAAATGAAACATTCATCCGACAATTTGAAGGAGTTGGTTTTGATATGAAAATTGTTTTCGCACACAATTTTTCCGCATTCGAATCTTTTATATCTTGATTCTTCACAGCCTGATGTATCCATAATTGATCACGAGAATATTCTGTGTTTCACCAAATTACTAGTTTGAAATATCTGTCGAAGATGATGCAATGGTACACTATGAAATTACACTTACCTCCTATACCAATTAGTACTTCTCAACTCTGGCTCCGCCCCTTTATGTTTATTTCCGCATAGACTTGAATCGTGCTGAGTTAGCGAGATGTTCCTTGTCTTCCTATTGTTTTATCACTAACACTGAAACGGAATAGTTATTACATTTCAACTTACCTACTATTAAAAATACCTCAGGCATTCAGGAAATTCTTGTTTTCACGAATAAATCTCTATTACCTCTCTCGAACCTTTTTAACTCTTTCGCCGTGCTGAAATCTGAATTCAAGAAACATATACTGGGATACAAGAGAGCAAAAGAACTAATCTATGAATTGCTCATCAAATCAGCCTGTCACCTAGATTTCTGCCAATAAGAAATTTTTAATGAGTTGATCAACTACCATTGTTTTTGGATTTTCTTGTCATGCTGCCACCGGGAAAATCACCTTTTCCGATAATAATTTTTATCAGGTCAGCTAAATCATGCGTTCACAAGAAATTTGTGAATTGTCGACGAATTCCGGTAGTTTTCATATTTTTTCCCTGCTTTCGCGGATTATCACGAATTTCTTAGTAGCGCGTCCAAATCAGCAGGATAGATAGTCGGTCGATATATGTCAGACTCCGTATAATTGGAGGTGGTCACAAAAGCATTTCCGTTCGAAATGAAACATTCATCCGACAATTTGAAGGAGTTGGTTTTGATATGAAAATTGTTTTCGCACACAATTTTTCCGCATTCGAATCTTTTATATCTTGATTCTTCACAGCCTGATGTATCCATAATTGATCACGAGAATATTCTGTGTTTCACCAAATTACTAGTTTGAAATATCTGTCGAAGATGATGCAATGGTACACTATGAAATTACACTTACCTCCTATACCAATTAGTACTTCTCAACTCTGGCTCCGCCCCTTTATGTTTATTTCCGCATAGACTTGAATCATGCTGAGTTAGCGAGATGTTCCTTGTCTTCCTATTGTTTTATCACTAACACTGAAACGGAATAGTTATTACATTTCAACTTACCTACTATTAAAAATACCTCAGGCATTCAGGAAATTCTTGTTTTCACGAATAAATCTCTATTACCTCTCTCGAACCTTTTTAACTCTTTCGCCGTGCTGAAATCTGAATTCAAGAAACATATACTGGGATACAAGAGAGCAAAAGAACTAATCTATGAATTGCTCATCAAATCAGCCTGTCACCTAGATTTCTGCCAATAAGAAATTTTTAATGAGTTGATCAACTACCATTGTTTTTGGATTTTCTTGTCATGCTGCCACCGGGAAAATCACCTTTTCCGATAATAATTTTTATCAGGTCAGCTAAATCATGCGTTCACAAGAAATTTGTGAATTGTCGACGAATTCCGGTAGTTTTCATATTTTTTTCCCTGCTTTCGCGGATTATCACGAATTTCTTAGTAGCGCGTCCAAATCAGCAGGATAGATAGTCGGTCGATATATGTCAGACTCCGTATAATTGGAGGTGGTCACAAAAGCATTTCCGTTCGAAATGAAACATTCATCCGACAATTTGAAGGAGTTGGTTTTGATATGAAAATTGTTTTCGCACACAATTTTTCCGCATTCGAATCTTTTATATCTTGATTCTTCACAGCCTGATGTATCCATAATTGATCACGAGAATATTCTGTGTTTCACCAAATTACTAGTTTGAAATATCTGTCGAAGATGATGCAATGGTACACTATGAAATTACACTTACCTCCTATACCAATTAGTACTTCTCAACTCTGGCTCCGCCCCTTTATGTTTATTTCCGCATAGACTTGAATCGTGCTGAGTTAGCGAGATGTTCCTTGTCTTCCTATTGTTTTATCACTAACACTGAAACGGAATAGTTATTACATTTCAACTTACCTACTATTAAAAATACCTCAGGCATTCAGGAAATTCTTGTTTTCACGAATAAATCTCTATTACCTCTCTCGAACCTTTTTAACTCTTTCGCCGTGCTGAAATCTGAATTCAAGAAACATATACTGGGATACAAGAGAGCAAAAGAACTAATCTATGAATTGCTCATCAAATCAGCCTGTCACCTAGATTTCTGCCAATAAGAAATTTTTAATGAGTTGATCAACTACCATTGTTTTTGGATTTTCTTGTCATGCTGCCACCGGGAAAATCACCTTTTCCGATAATAATTTTTATCAGGTCAGCTAAATCATGCGTTCACAAGAAATTTGTGAATTGTCGACGAATTCCGGTAGTTTTCATATTTTTTCCCTGCTTTCGCGGATTATCACGAATTTCTTAGTAGCGCGTCCAAATCAGCAGGATAGATAGTCGGTCGATATATGTCAGACTCCGTATAATTGGAGGTGGTCACAAAAGCATTTCCGTTCGAAATGAAACATTCATCCGACAATTTGAAGGAGTTGGTTTTGATATGAAAATTGTTTTCGCACACAATTTTTCCGCATTCGAATCTTTTATATCTTGATTCTTCACAGCCTGATGTATCCATAATTGATCACGAGAATATTCTGTGTTTCACCAAATTACTAGTTTGAAATATCTGTCGAAGATGATGCAATGGTACACTATGAAATTACACTTACCTCCTATACCAATTAGTACTTCTCAACTCTGGCTCCGCCCCTTTATGTTTATTTCCGCATAGACTTGAATCATGCTGAGTTAGCGAGATGTTCCTTGTCTTCCTATTGTTTTATCACTAACACTGAAACGGAATAGTTATTACATTTCAACTTACCTACTATTAAAAATACCTCAGGCATTCAGGAAATTCTTGTTTTCACGAATAAATCTCTATTACCTCTCTCGAACCTTTTTAACTCTTTCGCCGTGCTGAAATCTGAATTCAAGAAACATATACTGGGATACAAGAGAGCAAAAGAACTAATCTATGAATTGCTCATCAAATCAGCCTGTCACCTAGATTTCTGCCAATAAGAAATTTTTAATGAGTTGATCAACTACCATTGTTTTTGGATTTTCTTGTCATGCTGCCACCGGGAAAATCACCTTTTCCGATAATAATTTTTATCAGGTCAGCTAAATCATGCGTTCACAAGAAATTTGTGAATTGTCGACGAATTCCGGTAGTTTTCATATTTTTTCCCTGCTTTCGCGGATTATCACGAATTTCTTAGTAGCGCGTCCAAATCAGCAGGATAGATAGTCGGTCGATATATGTCAGACTCCGTATAATTGGAGGTGGTCACAAAAGCATTTCCGTTCGAAATGAAACATTCATCCGACAATTTGAAGGAGTTGGTTTTGATATGAAAATTGTTTTCGCACACAATTTTTCCGCATTCGAATCTTTTATATCTTGATTCTTCACAGCCTGATGTATCCATAATTGATCACGAGAATATTCTGTGTTTCACCAAATTACTAGTTTGAAATATCTGTCGAAGATGATGCAATGGTACACTATGAAATTACACTTACCTCCTATACCAATTAGTACTTCTCAACTCTGGCTCCGCCCCTTTATGTTTATTTCCGCATAGACTTGAATCATGCTGAGTTAGCGAGATGTTCCTTGTCTTCCTATTGTTTTATCACTAACACTGAAACGGAATAGTTATTACATTTCAACTTACCTACTATTAAAAATACCTCAGGCATTCAGGAAATTCTTGTTTTCACGAATAAATCTCTATTACCTCTCTCGAACCTTTTTAACTCTTTCGCCGTGCTGAAATCTGAATTCAAGAAACATATACTGGGATACAAGAGAGCAAAAGAACTAATCTATGAATTGCTCATCAAATCAGCCTGTCACCTAGATTTCTGCCAATAAGAAATTTTTAATGAGTTGATCAACTACCATTGTTTTTGGATTTTCTTGTCATGCTGCCACCGGGAAAATCACCTTTTCCGATAATAATTTTTATCAGGTCAGCTAAATCATGCGTTCACAAGAAATTTGTGAATTGTCGACGAATTCCGGTAGTTTTCATATTTTTTCCCTGCTTTCGCGGATTATCACGAATTTCTTAGTAGCGCGTCCAAATCAGCAGGATAGATAGTCGGTCGATATATGTCAGACTCCGTATAATTGGAGGTGGTCACAAAAGCATTTCCGTTCGAAATGAAACATTCATCCGACAATTTGAAGGAGTTGGTTTTGATATGAAAATTGTTTTCGCACACAATTTTTCCGCATTCGAATCTTTTATATCTTGATTCTTCACAGCCTGATGTATCCATAATTGATCACGAGAATATTCTGTGTTTCACCAAATTACTAGTTTGAAATATCTGTCGAAGATGATGCAATGGTACACTATGAAATTACACTTACCTCCTATACCAATTAGTACTTCTCAACTCTGGCTCCGCCCCTTTATGTTTATTTCCGCATAGACTTGAATCATGCTGAGTTAGCGAGATGTTCCTTGTCTTCCTATTGTTTTATCACTAACACTGAAACGGAATAGTTATTACATTTCAACTTACCTACTATTAAAAATACCTCAGGCATTCAGGAAATTCTTGTTTTCACGAATAAATCTCTATTACCTCTCTCGAACCTTTTTAACTCTTTCGCCGTGCTGAAATCTGAATTCAAGAAACATATACTGGGATACAAGAGAGCAAAAGAACTAATCTATGAATTGCTCATCAAATCAGCCTGTCACCTAGATTTCTGCCAATAAGAAATTTTTAATGAGTTGATCAACTACCATTGTTTTTGGATTTTCTTGTCATGCTGCCACCGGGAAAATCACCTTTTCCGATAATAATTTTTATCAGGTCAGCTAAATCATGCGTTCACAAGAAATTTGTGAATTGTCGACGAATTCCGGTAGTTTTCATATTTTTTCCCTGCTTTCGCGGATTATCACGAATTTCTTAGTAGCGCGTCCAAATCAGCAGGATAGATAGTCGGTCGATATATGTCAGACTCCGTATAATTGGAGGTGGTCACAAAAGCATTTCCGTTCGAAATGAAACATTCATCCGACAATTTGAAGGAGTTGGTTTTGATATGAAAATTGTTTTCGCACACAATTTTTCCGCATTCGAATCTTTTATATCTTGATTCTTCACAGCCTGATGTATCCATAATTGATCACGAGAATATTCTGTGTTTCACCAAATTACTAGTTTGAAATATCTGTCGAAGATGATGCAATGGTACACTATGAAATTACACTTACCTCCTATACCAATTAGTACTTCTCAACTCTGGCTCCGCCCCTTTATGTTTATTTCCGCATAGACTTGAATCATGCTGAGTTAGCGAGATGTTCCTTGTCTTCCTATTGTTTTATCACTAACACTGAAACGGAATAGTTATTACATTTCAACTTACCTACTATTAAAAATACCTCAGGCATTCAGGAAATTCTTGTTTTCACGAATAAATCTCTATTACCTCTCTCGAACCTTTTTAACTCTTTCGCCGTGCTGAAATCTGAATTCAAGAAACATATACTGGGATACAAGAGAGCAAAAGAACTAATCTATGAATTGCTCATCAAATCAGCCTGTCACCTAGATTTCTGCCAATAAGAAATTTTTAATGAGTTGATCAACTACCATTGTTTTTGGATTTTCTTGTCATGCTGCCACCGGGAAAATCACCTTTTCCGATAATAATTTTTATCAGGTCAGCTAAATCATGCGTTCACAAGAAATTTGTGAATTGTCGACGAATTCCGGTAGTTTTCATATTTTTTCCCTGCTTTCGCGGATTATCACGAATTTCTTAGTAGCGCGTCCAAATCAGCAGGATAGATAGTCGGTCGATATATGTCAGACTCCGTATAATTGGAGGTGGTCACAAAAGCATTTCCGTTCGAAATGAAACATTCATCCGACAATTTGAAGGAGTTGGTTTTGATATGAAAATTGTTTTCGCACACAATTTTTCCGCATTCGAATCTTTTATATCTTGATTCTTCACAGCCTGATGTATCCATAATTGATCACGAGAATATTCTGTGTTTCACCAAATTACTAGTTTGAAATATCTGTCGAAGATGATGCAATGGTACACTATGAAATTACACTTACCTCCTATACCAATTAGTACTTCTCAACTCTGGCTCCGCCCCTTTATGTTTATTTCCGCATAGACTTGAATCATGCTGAGTTAGCGAGATGTTCCTTGTCTTCCTATTGTTTTATCACTAACACTGAAACGGAATAGTTATTACATTTCAACTTACCTACTATTAAAAATACCTCAGGCATTCAGGAAATTCTTGTTTTCACGAATAAATCTCTATTACCTCTCTCGAACCTTTTTAACTCTTTCGCCGTGCTGAAATCTGAATTCAAGAAACATATACTGGGATACAAGAGAGCAAAAGAACTAATCTATGAATTGCTCATCAAATCAGCCTGTCACCTAGATTTCTGCCAATAAGAAATTTTTAATGAGTTGATCAACTACCATTGTTTTTGGATTTTCTTGTCATGCTGCCACCGGGAAAATCACCTTTTCCGATAATAATTTTTATCAGGTCAGCTAAATCATGCGTTCACAAGAAATTTGTGAATTGTCGACGAATTCCGGTAGTTTTCATATTTTTTCCCTGCTTTCGCGGATTATCACGAATTTCTTAGTAGCGCGTCCAAATCAGCAGGATAGATAGTCGGTCGATATATGTCAGACTCCGTATAATTGGAGGTGGTCACAAAAGCATTTCCGTTCGAAATGAAACATTCATCCGACAATTTGAAGGAGTTGGTTTTGATATGAAAATTGTTTTCGCACACAATTTTTCCGCATTCGAATCTTTTATATCTTGATTCTTCACAGCCTGATGTATCCATAATTGATCACGAGAATATTCTGTGTTTCACCAAATTACTAGTTTGAAATATCTGTCGAAGATGATGCAATGGTACACTATGAAATTACACTTACCTCCTATACCAATTAGTACTTCTCAACTCTGGCTCCGCCCCTTTATGTTTATTTCCGCATAGACTTGAATCATGCTGAGTTAGCGAGATGTTCCTTGTCTTCCTATTGTTTTATCACTAACACTGAAACGGAATAGTTATTACATTTCAACTTACCTACTATTAAAAATACCTCAGGCATTCAGGAAATTCTTGTTTTCACGAATAAATCTCTATTACCTCTCTCGAACCTTTTTAACTCTTTCGCCGTGCTGAAATCTGAATTCAAGAAACATATACTGGGATACAAGAGAGCAAAAGAACTAATCTATGAATTGCTCATCAAATCAGCCTGTCACCTAGATTTCTGCCAATAAGAAATTTTTAATGAGTTGATCAACTACCATTGTTTTTGGATTTTCTTGTCATGCTGCCACCGGGAAAATCACCTTTTCCGATAATAATTTTTATCAGGTCAGCTAAATCATGCGTTCACAAGAAATTTGTGAATTGTCGACGAATTCCGGTAGTTTTCATATTTTTTCCCTGCTTTCGCGGATTATCACGAATTTCTTAGTAGCGCGTCCAAATCAGCAGGATAGATAGTCGGTCGATATATGTCAGACTCCGTATAATTGGAGGTGGTCACAAAAGCATTTCCGTTCGAAATGAAACATTCATCCGACAATTTGAAGGAGTTGGTTTTGATATGAAAATTGTTTTCGCACACAATTTTTCCGCATTCGAATCTTTTATATCTTGATTCTTCACAGCCTGATGTATCCATAATTGATCACGAGAATATTCTGTGTTTCACCAAATTACTAGTTTGAAATATCTGTCGAAGATGATGCAATGGTACACTATGAAATTACACTTACCTCCTATACCAATTAGTACTTCTCAACTCTGGCTCCGCCCCTTTATGTTTATTTCCGCATAGACTTGAATCATGCTGAGTTAGCGAGATGTTCCTTGTCTTCCTATTGTTTTATCACTAACACTGAAACGGAATAGTTATTACATTTCAACTTACCTACTATTAAAAATACCTCAGGCATTCAGGAAATTCTTGTTTTCACGAATAAATCTCTATTACCTCTCTCGAACCTTTTTAACTCTTTCGCCGTGCTGAAATCTGAATTCAAGAAACATATACTGGGATACAAGAGAGCAAAAGAACTAATCTATGAATTGCTCATCAAATCAGCCTGTCACCTAGATTTCTGCCAATAAGAAATTTTTAATGAGTTGATCAACTACCATTGTTTTTGGATTTTCTTGTCATGCTGCCACCGGGAAAATCACCTTTTCCGATAATAATTTTTATCAGGTCAGCTAAATCATGCGTTCACAAGAAATTTGTGAATTGTCGACGAATTCCGGTAGTTTTCATATTTTTTCCCTGCTTTCGCGGATTATCACGAATTTCTTAGTAGCGCGTCCAAATCAGCAGGATAGATAGTCGGTCGATATATGTCAGACTCCGTATAATTGGAGGTGGTCACAAAAGCATTTCCGTTCGAAATGAAACATTCATCCGACAATTTGAAGGAGTTGGTTTTGATATGAAAATTGTTTTCGCACACAATTTTTCCGCATTCGAATCTTTTATATCTTGATTCTTCACAGCCTGATGTATCCATAATTGATCACGAGAATATTCTGTGTTTCACCAAATTACTAGTTTGAAATATCTGTCGAAGATGATGCAATGGTACACTATGAAATTACACTTACCTCCTATACCAATTAGTACTTCTCAACTCTGGCTCCGCCCCTTTATGTTTATTTCCGCATAGACTTGAATCATGCTGAGTTAGCGAGATGTTCCTTGTCTTCCTATTGTTTTATCACTAACACTGAAACGGAATAGTTATTACATTTCAACTTACCTACTATTAAAAATACCTCAGGCATTCAGGAAATTCTTGTTTTCACGAATAAATCTCTATTACCTCTCTCGAACCTTTTTAACTCTTTCGCCGTGCTGAAATCTGAATTCAAGAAACATATACTGGGATACAAGAGAGCAAAAGAACTAATCTATGAATTGCTCATCAAATCAGCCTGTCACCTAGATTTCTGCCAATAAGAAATTTTTAATGAGTTGATCAACTACCATTGTTTTTGGATTTTCTTGTCATGCTGCCACCGGGAAAATCACCTTTTCCGATAATAATTTTTATCAGGTCAGCTAAATCATGCGTTCACAAGAAATTTGTGAATTGTCGACGAATTCCGGTAGTTTTCATATTTTTTCCCTGCTTTCGCGGATTATCACGAATTTCTTAGTAGCGCGTCCAAATCAGCAGGATAGATAGTCGGTCGATATATGTCAGACTCCGTATAATTGGAGGTGGTCACAAAAGCATTTCCGTTCGAAATGAAACATTCATCCGACAATTTGAAGGAGTTGGTTTTGATATGAAAATTGTTTTCGCACACAATTTTTCCGCATTCGAATCTTTTATATCTTGATTCTTCACAGCCTGATGTATCCATAATTGATCACGAGAATATTCTGTGTTTCACCAAATTACTAGTTTGAAATATCTGTCGAAGATGATGCAATGGTACACTATGAAATTACACTTACCTCCTATACCAATTAGTACTTCTCAACTCTGGCTCCGCCCCTTTATGTTTATTTCCGCATAGACTTGAATCATGCTGAGTTAGCGAGATGTTCCTTGTCTTCCTATTGTTTTATCACTAACACTGAAACGGAATAGTTATTACATTTCAACTTACCTACTATTAAAAATACCTCAGGCATTCAGGAAATTCTTGTTTTCACGAATAAATCTCTATTACCTCTCTCGAACCTTTTTAACTCTTTCGCCGTGCTGAAATCTGAATTCAAGAAACATATACTGGGATACAAGAGAGCAAAAGAACTAATCTATGAATTGCTCATCAAATCAGCCTGTCACCTAGATTTCTGCCAATAAGAAATTTTTAATGAGTTGATCAACTACCATTGTTTTTGGATTTTCTTGTCATGCTGCCACCGGGAAAATCACCTTTTCCGATAATAATTTTTATCAGGTCAGCTAAATCATGCGTTCACAAGAAATTTGTGAATTGTCGACGAATTCCGGTAGTTTTCATATTTTTTCCCTGCTTTCGCGGATTATCACGAATTTCTTAGTAGCGCGTCCAAATCAGCAGGATAGATAGTCGGTCGATATATGTCAGACTCCGTATAATTGGAGGTGGTCACAAAAGCATTTCCGTTCGAAATGAAACATTCATCCGACAATTTGAAGGAGTTGGTTTTGATATGAAAATTGTTTTCGCACACAATTTTTCCGCATTCGAATCTTTTATATCTTGATTCTTCACAGCCTGATGTATCCATAATTGATCACGAGAATATTCTGTGTTTCACCAAATTACTAGTTTGAAATATCTGTCGAAGATGATGCAATGGTACACTATGAAATTACACTTACCTCCTATACCAATTAGTACTTCTCAACTCTGGCTCCGCCCCTTTATGTTTATTTCCGCATAGACTTGAATCATGCTGAGTTAGCGAGATGTTCCTTGTCTTCCTATTGTTTTATCACTAACACTGAAACGGAATAGTTATTACATTTCAACTTACCTACTATTAAAAATACCTCAGGCATTCAGGAAATTCTTGTTTTCACGAATAAATCTCTATTACCTCTCTCGAACCTTTTTAACTCTTTCGCCGTGCTGAAATCTGAATTCAAGAAACATATACTGGGATACAAGAGAGCAAAAGAACTAATCTATGAATTGCTCATCAAATCAGCCTGTCACCTAGATTTCTGCCAATAAGAAATTTTTAATGAGTTGATCAACTACCATTGTTTTTGGATTTTCTTGTCATGCTGCCACCGGGAAAATCACCTTTTCCGATAATAATTTTTATCAGGTCAGCTAAATCATGCGTTCACAAGAAATTTGTGAATTGTCGACGAATTCCGGTAGTTTTCATATTTTTTCCCTGCTTTCGCGGATTATCACGAATTTCTTAGTAGCGCGTCCAAATCAGCAGGATAGATAGTCGGTCGATATATGTCAGACTCCGTATAATTGGAGGTGGTCACAAAAGCATTTCCGTTCGAAATGAAACATTCATCCGACAATTTGAAGGAGTTGGTTTTGATATGAAAATTGTTTTCGCACACAATTTTTCCGCATTCGAATCTTTTATATCTTGATTCTTCACAGCCTGATGTATCCATAATTGATCACGAGAATATTCTGTGTTTCACCAAATTACTAGTTTGAAATATCTGTCGAAGATGATGCAATGGTACACTATGAAATTACACTTACCTCCTATACCAATTAGTACTTCTCAACTCTGGCTCCGCCCCTTTATGTTTATTTCCGCATAGACTTGAATCATGCTGAGTTAGCGAGATGTTCCTTGTCTTCCTATTGTTTTATCACTAACACTGAAACGGAATAGTTATTACATTTCAACTTACCTACTATTAAAAATACCTCAGGCATTCAGGAAATTCTTGTTTTCACGAATAAATCTCTATTACCTCTCTCGAACCTTTTTAACTCTTTCGCCGTGCTGAAATCTGAATTCAAGAAACATATACTGGGATACAAGAGAGCAAAAGAACTAATCTATGAATTGCTCATCAAATCAGCCTGTCACCTAGATTTCTGCCAATAAGAAATTTTTAATGAGTTGATCAACTACCATTGTTTTTGGATTTTCTTGTCATGCTGCCACCGGGAAAATCACCTTTTCCGATAATAATTTTTATCAGGTCAGCTAAATCATGCGTTCACAAGAAATTTGTGAATTGTCGACGAATTCCGGTAGTTTTCATATTTTTTCCCTGCTTTCGCGGATTATCACGAATTTCTTAGTAGCGCGTCCAAATCAGCAGGATAGATAGTCGGTCGATATATGTCAGACTCCGTATAATTGGAGGTGGTCACAAAAGCATTTCCGTTCGAAATGAAACATTCATCCGACAATTTGAAGGAGTTGGTTTTGATATGAAAATTGTTTTCGCACACAATTTTTCCGCATTCGAATCTTTTATATCTTGATTCTTCACAGCCTGATGTATCCATAATTGATCACGAGAATATTCTGTGTTTCACCAAATTACTAGTTTGAAATATCTGTCGAAGATGATGCAATGGTACACTATGAAATTACACTTACCTCCTATACCAATTAGTACTTCTCAACTCTGGCTCCGCCCCTTTATGTTTATTTCCGCATAGACTTGAATCATGCTGAGTTAGCGAGATGTTCCTTGTCTTCCTATTGTTTTATCACTAACACTGAAACGGAATAGTTATTACATTTCAACTTACCTACTATTAAAAATACCTCAGGCATTCAGGAAATTCTTGTTTTCACGAATAAATCTCTATTACCTCTCTCGAACCTTTTTAACTCTTTCGCCGTGCTGAAATCTGAATTCAAGAAACATATACTGGGATACAAGAGAGCAAAAGAACTAATCTATGAATTGCTCATCAAATCAGCCTGTCACCTAGATTTCTGCCAATAAGAAATTTTTAATGAGTTGATCAACTACCATTGTTTTTGGATTTTCTTGTCATGCTGCCACCGGGAAAATCACCTTTTCCGATAATAATTTTTATCAGGTCAGCTAAATCATGCGTTCACAAGAAATTTGTGAATTGTCGACGAATTCCGGTAGTTTTCATATTTTTTCCCTGCTTTCGCGGATTATCACGAATTTCTTAGTAGCGCGTCCAAATCAGCAGGATAGATAGTCGGTCGATATATGTCAGACTCCGTATAATTGGAGGTGGTCACAAAAGCATTTCCGTTCGAAATGAAACATTCATCCGACAATTTGAAGGAGTTGGTTTTGATATGAAAATTGTTTTCGCACACAATTTTTCCGCATTCGAATCTTTTATATCTTGATTCTTCACAGCCTGATGTATCCATAATTGATCACGAGAATATTCTGTGTTTCACCAAATTACTAGTTTGAAATATCTGTCGAAGATGATGCAATGGTACACTATGAAATTACACTTACCTCCTATACCAATTAGTACTTCTCAACTCTGGCTCCGCCCCTTTATGTTTATTTCCGCATAGACTTGAATCATGCTGAGTTAGCGAGATGTTCCTTGTCTTCCTATTGTTTTATCACTAACACTGAAACGGAATAGTTATTACATTTCAACTTACCTACTATTAAAAATACCTCAGGCATTCAGGAAATTCTTGTTTTCACGAATAAATCTCTATTACCTCTCTCGAACCTTTTTAACTCTTTCGCCGTGCTGAAATCTGAATTCAAGAAACATATACTGGGATACAAGAGAGCAAAAGAACTAATCTATGAATTGCTCATCAAATCAGCCTGTCACCTAGATTTCTGCCAATAAGAAATTTTTAATGAGTTGATCAACTACCATTGTTTTTGGATTTTCTTGTCATGCTGCCACCGGGAAAATCACCTTTTCCGATAATAATTTTTATCAGGTCAGCTAAATCATGCGTTCACAAGAAATTTGTGAATTGTCGACGAATTCCGGTAGTTTTCATATTTTTTCCCTGCTTTCGCGGATTATCACGAATTTCTTAGTAGCGCGTCCAAATCAGCAGGATAGATAGTCGGTCGATATATGTCAGACTCCGTATAATTGGAGGTGGTCACAAAAGCATTTCCGTTCGAAATGAAACATTCATCCGACAATTTGAAGGAGTTGGTTTTGATATGAAAATTGTTTTCGCACACAATTTTTCCGCATTCGAATCTTTTATATCTTGATTCTTCACAGCCTGATGTATCCATAATTGATCACGAGAATATTCTGTGTTTCACCAAATTACTAGTTTGAAATATCTGTCGAAGATGATGCAATGGTACACTATGAAATTACACTTACCTCCTATACCAATTAGTACTTCTCAACTCTGGCTCCGCCCCTTTATGTTTATTTCCGCATAGACTTGAATCATGCTGAGTTAGCGAGATGTTCCTTGTCTTCCTATTGTTTTATCACTAACACTGAAACGGAATAGTTATTACATTTCAACTTACCTACTATTAAAAATACCTCAGGCATTCAGGAAATTCTTGTTTTCACGAATAAATCTCTATTACCTCTCTCGAACCTTTTTAACTCTTTCGCCGTGCTGAAATCTGAATTCAAGAAACATATACTGGGATACAAGAGAGCAAAAGAACTAATCTATGAATTGCTCATCAAATCAGCCTGTCACCTAGATTTCTGCCAATAAGAAATTTTTAATGAGTTGATCAACTACCATTGTTTTTGGATTTTCTTGTCATGCTGCCACCGGGAAAATCACCTTTTCCGATAATAATTTTTATCAGGTCAGCTAAATCATGCGTTCACAAGAAATTTGTGAATTGTCGACGAATTCCGGTAGTTTTCATATTTTTTCCCTGCTTTCGCGGATTATCACGAATTTCTTAGTAGCGCGTCCAAATCAGCAGGATAGATAGTCGGTCGATATATGTCAGACTCCGTATAATTGGAGGTGGTCACAAAAGCATTTCCGTTCGAAATGAAACATTCATCCGACAATTTGAAGGAGTTGGTTTTGATATGAAAATTGTTTTCGCACACAATTTTTCCGCATTCGAATCTTTTATATCTTGATTCTTCACAGCCTGATGTATCCATAATTGATCACGAGAATATTCTGTGTTTCACCAAATTACTAGTTTGAAATATCTGTCGAAGATGATGCAATGGTACACTATGAAATTACACTTACCTCCTATACCAATTAGTACTTCTCAACTCTGGCTCCGCCCCTTTATGTTTATTTCCGCATAGACTTGAATCATGCTGAGTTAGCGAGATGTTCCTTGTCTTCCTATTGTTTTATCACTAACACTGAAACGGAATAGTTATTACATTTCAACTTACCTACTATTAAAAATACCTCAGGCATTCAGGAAATTCTTGTTTTCACGAATAAATCTCTATTACCTCTCTCGAACCTTTTTAACTCTTTCGCCGTGCTGAAATCTGAATTCAAGAAACATATACTGGGATACAAGAGAGCAAAAGAACTAATCTATGAATTGCTCATCAAATCAGCCTGTCACCTAGATTTCTGCCAATAAGAAATTTTTAATGAGTTGATCAACTACCATTGTTTTTGGATTTTCTTGTCATGCTGCCACCGGGAAAATCACCTTTTCCGATAATAATTTTTATCAGGTCAGCTAAATCATGCGTTCACAAGAAATTTGTGAATTGTCGACGAATTCCGGTAGTTTTCATATTTTTTCCCTGCTTTCGCGGATTATCACGAATTTCTTAGTAGCGCGTCCAAATCAGCAGGATAGATAGTCGGTCGATATATGTCAGACTCCGTATAATTGGAGGTGGTCACAAAAGCATTTCCGTTCGAAATGAAACATTCATCCGACAATTTGAAGGAGTTGGTTTTGATATGAAAATTGTTTTCGCACACAATTTTTCCGCATTCGAATCTTTTATATCTTGATTCTTCACAGCCTGATGTATCCATAATTGATCACGAGAATATTCTGTGTTTCACCAAATTACTAGTTTGAAATATCTGTCGAAGATGATGCAATGGTACACTATGAAATTACACTTACCTCCTATACCAATTAGTACTTCTCAACTCTGGCTCCGCCCCTTTATGTTTATTTCCGCATAGACTTGAATCATGCTGAGTTAGCGAGATGTTCCTTGTCTTCCTATTGTTTTATCACTAACACTGAAACGGAATAGTTATTACATTTCAACTTACCTACTATTAAAAATACCTCAGGCATTCAGGAAATTCTTGTTTTCACGAATAAATCTCTATTACCTCTCTCGAACCTTTTTAACTCTTTCGCCGTGCTGAAATCTGAATTCAAGAAACATATACTGGGATACAAGAGAGCAAAAGAACTAATCTATGAATTGCTCATCAAATCAGCCTGTCACCTAGATTTCTGCCAATAAGAAATTTTTAATGAGTTGATCAACTACCATTGTTTTTGGATTTTCTTGTCATGCTGCCACCGGGAAAATCACCTTTTCCGATAATAATTTTTATCAGGTCAGCTAAATCATGCGTTCACAAGAAATTTGTGAATTGTCGACGAATTCCGGTAGTTTTCATATTTTTTCCCTGCTTTCGCGGATTATCACGAATTTCTTAGTAGCGCGTCCAAATCAGCAGGATAGATAGTCGGTCGATATATGTCAGACTCCGTATAATTGGAGGTGGTCACAAAAGCATTTCCGTTCGAAATGAAACATTCATCCGACAATTTGAAGGAGTTGGTTTTGATATGAAAATTGTTTTCGCACACAATTTTTCCGCATTCGAATCTTTTATATCTTGATTCTTCACAGCCTGATGTATCCATAATTGATCACGAGAATATTCTGTGTTTCACCAAATTACTAGTTTGAAATATCTGTCGAAGATGATGCAATGGTACACTATGAAATTACACTTACCTCCTATACCAATTAGTACTTCTCAACTCTGGCTCCGCCCCTTTATGTTTATTTCCGCATAGACTTGAATCATGCTGAGTTAGCGAGATGTTCCTTGTCTTCCTATTGTTTTATCACTAACACTGAAACGGAATAGTTATTACATTTCAACTTACCTACTATTAAAAATACCTCAGGCATTCAGGAAATTCTTGTTTTCACGAATAAATCTCTATTACCTCTCTCGAACCTTTTTAACTCTTTCGCCGTGCTGAAATCTGAATTCAAGAAACATATACTGGGATACAAGAGAGCAAAAGAACTAATCTATGAATTGCTCATCAAATCAGCCTGTCACCTAGATTTCTGCCAATAAGAAATTTTTAATGAGTTGATCAACTACCATTGTTTTTGGATTTTCTTGTCATGCTGCCACCGGGAAAATCACCTTTTCCGATAATAATTTTTATCAGGTCAGCTAAATCATGCGTTCACAAGAAATTTGTGAATTGTCGACGAATTCCGGTAGTTTTCATATTTTTTCCCTGCTTTCGCGGATTATCACGAATTTCTTAGTAGCGCGTCCAAATCAGCAGGATAGATAGTCGGTCGATATATGTCAGACTCCGTATAATTGGAGGTGGTCACAAAAGCATTTCCGTTCGAAATGAAACATTCATCCGACAATTTGAAGGAGTTGGTTTTGATATGAAAATTGTTTTCGCACACAATTTTTCCGCATTCGAATCTTTTATATCTTGATTCTTCACAGCCTGATGTATCCATAATTGATCACGAGAATATTCTGTGTTTCACCAAATTACTAGTTTGAAATATCTGTCGAAGATGATGCAATGGTACACTATGAAATTACACTTACCTCCTATACCAATTAGTACTTCTCAACTCTGGCTCCGCCCCTTTATGTTTATTTCCGCATAGACTTGAATCATGCTGAGTTAGCGAGATGTTCCTTGTCTTCCTATTGTTTTATCACTAACACTGAAACGGAATAGTTATTACATTTCAACTTACCTACTATTAAAAATACCTCAGGCATTCAGGAAATTCTTGTTTTCACGAATAAATCTCTATTACCTCTCTCGAACCTTTTTAACTCTTTCGCCGTGCTGAAATCTGAATTCAAGAAACATATACTGGGATACAAGAGAGCAAAAGAACTAATCTATGAATTGCTCATCAAATCAGCCTGTCACCTAGATTTCTGCCAATAAGAAATTTTTAATGAGTTGATCAACTACCATTGTTTTTGGATTTTCTTGTCATGCTGCCACCGGGAAAATCACCTTTTCCGATAATAATTTTTATCAGGTCAGCTAAATCATGCGTTCACAAGAAATTTGTGAATTGTCGACGAATTCCGGTAGTTTTCATATTTTTTCCCTGCTTTCGCGGATTATCACGAATTTCTTAGTAGCGCGTCCAAATCAGCAGGATAGATAGTCGGTCGATATATGTCAGACTCCGTATAATTGGAGGTGGTCACAAAAGCATTTCCGTTCGAAATGAAACATTCATCCGACAATTTGAAGGAGTTGGTTTTGATATGAAAATTGTTTTCGCACACAATTTTTCCGCATTCGAATCTTTTATATCTTGATTCTTCACAGCCTGATGTATCCATAATTGATCACGAGAATATTCTGTGTTTCACCAAATTACTAGTTTGAAATATCTGTCGAAGATGATGCAATGGTACACTATGAAATTACACTTACCTCCTATACCAATTAGTACTTCTCAACTCTGGCTCCGCCCCTTTATGTTTATTTCCGCATAGACTTGAATCATGCTGAGTTAGCGAGATGTTCCTTGTCTTCCTATTGTTTTATCACTAACACTGAAACGGAATAGTTATTACATTTCAACTTACCTACTATTAAAAATACCTCAGGCATTCAGGAAATTCTTGTTTTCACGAATAAATCTCTATTACCTCTCTCGAACCTTTTTAACTCTTTCGCCGTGCTGAAATCTGAATTCAAGAAACATATACTGGGATACAAGAGAGCAAAAGAACTAATCTATGAATTGCTCATCAAATCAGCCTGTCACCTAGATTTCTGCCAATAAGAAATTTTTAATGAGTTGATCAACTACCATTGTTTTTGGATTTTCTTGTCATGCTGCCACCGGGAAAATCACCTTTTCCGATAATAATTTTTATCAGGTCAGCTAAATCATGCGTTCACAAGAAATTTGTGAATTGTCGACGAATTCCGGTAGTTTTCATATTTTTTCCCTGCTTTCGCGGATTATCACGAATTTCTTAGTAGCGCGTCCAAATCAGCAGGATAGATAGTCGGTCGATATATGTCAGACTCCGTATAATTGGAGGTGGTCACAAAAGCATTTCCGTTCGAAATGAAACATTCATCCGACAATTTGAAGGAGTTGGTTTTGATATGAAAATTGTTTTCGCACACAATTTTTCCGCATTCGAATCTTTTATATCTTGATTCTTCACAGCCTGATGTATCCATAATTGATCACGAGAATATTCTGTGTTTCACCAAATTACTAGTTTGAAATATCTGTCGAAGATGATGCAATGGTACACTATGAAATTACACTTACCTCCTATACCAATTAGTACTTCTCAACTCTGGCTCCGCCCCTTTATGTTTATTTCCGCATAGACTTGAATCATGCTGAGTTAGCGAGATGTTCCTTGTCTTCCTATTGTTTTATCACTAACACTGAAACGGAATAGTTATTACATTTCAACTTACCTACTATTAAAAATACCTCAGGCATTCAGGAAATTCTTGTTTTCACGAATAAATCTCTATTACCTCTCTCGAACCTTTTTAACTCTTTCGCCGTGCTGAAATCTGAATTCAAGAAACATATACTGGGATACAAGAGAGCAAAAGAACTAATCTATGAATTGCTCATCAAATCAGCCTGTCACCTAGATTTCTGCCAATAAGAAATTTTTAATGAGTTGATCAACTACCATTGTTTTTGGATTTTCTTGTCATGCTGCCACCGGGAAAATCACCTTTTCCGATAATAATTTTTATCAGGTCAGCTAAATCATGCGTTCACAAGAAATTTGTGAATTGTCGACGAATTCCGGTAGTTTTCATATTTTTTCCCTGCTTTCGCGGATTATCACGAATTTCTTAGTAGCGCGTCCAAATCAGCAGGATAGATAGTCGGTCGATATATGTCAGACTCCGTATAATTGGAGGTGGTCACAAAAGCATTTCCGTTCGAAATGAAACATTCATCCGACAATTTGAAGGAGTTGGTTTTGATATGAAAATTGTTTTCGCACACAATTTTTCCGCATTCGAATCTTTTATATCTTGATTCTTCACAGCCTGATGTATCCATAATTGATCACGAGAATATTCTGTGTTTCACCAAATTACTAGTTTGAAATATCTGTCGAAGATGATGCAATGGTACACTATGAAATTACACTTACCTCCTATACCAATTAGTACTTCTCAACTCTGGCTCCGCCCCTTTATGTTTATTTCCGCATAGACTTGAATCATGCTGAGTTAGCGAGATGTTCCTTGTCTTCCTATTGTTTTATCACTAACACTGAAACGGAATAGTTATTACATTTCAACTTACCTACTATTAAAAATACCTCAGGCATTCAGGAAATTCTTGTTTTCACGAATAAATCTCTATTACCTCTCTCGAACCTTTTTAACTCTTTCGCCGTGCTGAAATCTGAATTCAAGAAACATATACTGGGATACAAGAGAGCAAAAGAACTAATCTATGAATTGCTCATCAAATCAGCCTGTCACCTAGATTTCTGCCAATAAGAAATTTTTAATGAGTTGATCAACTACCATTGTTTTTGGATTTTCTTGTCATGCTGCCACCGGGAAAATCACCTTTTCCGATAATAATTTTTATCAGGTCAGCTAAATCATGCGTTCACAAGAAATTTGTGAATTGTCGACGAATTCCGGTAGTTTTCATATTTTTTCCCTGCTTTCGCGGATTATCACGAATTTCTTAGTAGCGCGTCCAAATCAGCAGGATAGATAGTCGGTCGATATATGTCAGACTCCGTATAATTGGAGGTGGTCACAAAAGCATTTCCGTTCGAAATGAAACATTCATCCGACAATTTGAAGGAGTTGGTTTTGATATGAAAATTGTTTTCGCACACAATTTTTCCGCATTCGAATCTTTTATATCTTGATTCTTCACAGCCTGATGTATCCATAATTGATCACGAGAATATTCTGTGTTTCACCAAATTACTAGTTTGAAATATCTGTCGAAGATGATGCAATGGTACACTATGAAATTACACTTACCTCCTATACCAATTAGTACTTCTCAACTCTGGCTCCGCCCCTTTATGTTTATTTCCGCATAGACTTGAATCATGCTGAGTTAGCGAGATGTTCCTTGTCTTCCTATTGTTTTATCACTAACACTGAAACGGAATAGTTATTACATTTCAACTTACCTACTATTAAAAATACCTCAGGCATTCAGGAAATTCTTGTTTTCACGAATAAATCTCTATTACCTCTCTCGAACCTTTTTAACTCTTTCGCCGTGCTGAAATCTGAATTCAAGAAACATATACTGGGATACAAGAGAGCAAAAGAACTAATCTATGAATTGCTCATCAAATCAGCCTGTCACCTAGATTTCTGCCAATAAGAAATTTTTAATGAGTTGATCAACTACCATTGTTTTTGGATTTTCTTGTCATGCTGCCACCGGGAAAATCACCTTTTCCGATAATAATTTTTATCAGGTCAGCTAAATCATGCGTTCACAAGAAATTTGTGAATTGTCGACGAATTCCGGTAGTTTTCATATTTTTTCCCTGCTTTCGCGGATTATCACGAATTTCTTAGTAGCGCGTCCAAATCAGCAGGATAGATAGTCGGTCGATATATGTCAGACTCCGTATAATTGGAGGTGGTCACAAAAGCATTTCCGTTCGAAATGAAACATTCATCCGACAATTTGAAGGAGTTGGTTTTGATATGAAAATTGTTTTCGCACACAATTTTTCCGCATTCGAATCTTTTATATCTTGATTCTTCACAGCCTGATGTATCCATAATTGATCACGAGAATATTCTGTGTTTCACCAAATTACTAGTTTGAAATATCTGTCGAAGATGATGCAATGGTACACTATGAAATTACACTTACCTCCTATACCAATTAGTACTTCTCAACTCTGGCTCCGCCCCTTTATGTTTATTTCCGCATAGACTTGAATCATGCTGAGTTAGCGAGATGTTCCTTGTCTTCCTATTGTTTTATCACTAACACTGAAACGGAATAGTTATTACATTTCAACTTACCTACTATTAAAAATACCTCAGGCATTCAGGAAATTCTTGTTTTCACGAATAAATCTCTATTACCTCTCTCGAACCTTTTTAACTCTTTCGCCGTGCTGAAATCTGAATTCAAGAAACATATACTGGGATACAAGAGAGCAAAAGAACTAATCTATGAATTGCTCATCAAATCAGCCTGTCACCTAGATTTCTGCCAATAAGAAATTTTTAATGAGTTGATCAACTACCATTGTTTTTGGATTTTCTTGTCATGCTGCCACCGGGAAAATCACCTTTTCCGATAATAATTTTTATCAGGTCAGCTAAATCATGCGTTCACAAGAAATTTGTGAATTGTCGACGAATTCCGGTAGTTTTCATATTTTTTCCCTGCTTTCGCGGATTATCACGAATTTCTTAGTAGCGCGTCCAAATCAGCAGGATAGATAGTCGGTCGATATATGTCAGACTCCGTATAATTGGAGGTGGTCACAAAAGCATTTCCGTTCGAAATGAAACATTCATCCGACAATTTGAAGGAGTTGGTTTTGATATGAAAATTGTTTTCGCACACAATTTTTCCGCATTCGAATCTTTTATATCTTGATTCTTCACAGCCTGATGTATCCATAATTGATCACGAGAATATTCTGTGTTTCACCAAATTACTAGTTTGAAATATCTGTCGAAGATGATGCAATGGTACACTATGAAATTACACTTACCTCCTATACCAATTAGTACTTCTCAACTCTGGCTCCGCCCCTTTATGTTTATTTCCGCATAGACTTGAATCATGCTGAGTTAGCGAGATGTTCCTTGTCTTCCTATTGTTTTATCACTAACACTGAAACGGAATAGTTATTACATTTCAACTTACCTACTATTAAAAATACCTCAGGCATTCAGGAAATTCTTGTTTTCACGAATAAATCTCTATTACCTCTCTCGAACCTTTTTAACTCTTTCGCCGTGCTGAAATCTGAATTCAAGAAACATATACTGGGATACAAGAGAGCAAAAGAACTAATCTATGAATTGCTCATCAAATCAGCCTGTCACCTAGATTTCTGCCAATAAGAAATTTTTAATGAGTTGATCAACTACCATTGTTTTTGGATTTTCTTGTCATGCTGCCACCGGGAAAATCACCTTTTCCGATAATAATTTTTATCAGGTCAGCTAAATCATGCGTTCACAAGAAATTTGTGAATTGTCGACGAATTCCGGTAGTTTTCATATTTTTTCCCTGCTTTCGCGGATTATCACGAATTTCTTAGTAGCGCGTCCAAATCAGCAGGATAGATAGTCGGTCGATATATGTCAGACTCCGTATAATTGGAGGTGGTCACAAAAGCATTTCCGTTCGAAATGAAACATTCATCCGACAATTTGAAGGAGTTGGTTTTGATATGAAAATTGTTTTCGCACACAATTTTTCCGCATTCGAATCTTTTATATCTTGATTCTTCACAGCCTGATGTATCCATAATTGATCACGAGAATATTCTGTGTTTCACCAAATTACTAGTTTGAAATATCTGTCGAAGATGATGCAATGGTACACTATGAAATTACACTTACCTCCTATACCAATTAGTACTTCTCAACTCTGGCTCCGCCCCTTTATGTTTATTTCCGCATAGACTTGAATCATGCTGAGTTAGCGAGATGTTCCTTGTCTTCCTATTGTTTTATCACTAACACTGAAACGGAATAGTTATTACATTTCAACTTACCTACTATTAAAAATACCTCAGGCATTCAGGAAATTCTTGTTTTCACGAATAAATCTCTATTACCTCTCTCGAACCTTTTTAACTCTTTCGCCGTGCTGAAATCTGAATTCAAGAAACATATACTGGGATACAAGAGAGCAAAAGAACTAATCTATGAATTGCTCATCAAATCAGCCTGTCACCTAGATTTCTGCCAATAAGAAATTTTTAATGAGTTGATCAACTACCATTGTTTTTGGATTTTCTTGTCATGCTGCCACCGGGAAAATCACCTTTTCCGATAATAATTTTTATCAGGTCAGCTAAATCATGCGTTCACAAGAAATTTGTGAATTGTCGACGAATTCCGGTAGTTTTCATATTTTTTCCCTGCTTTCGCGGATTATCACGAATTTCTTAGTAGCGCGTCCAAATCAGCAGGATAGATAGTCGGTCGATATATGTCAGACTCCGTATAATTGGAGGTGGTCACAAAAGCATTTCCGTTCGAAATGAAACATTCATCCGACAATTTGAAGGAGTTGGTTTTGATATGAAAATTGTTTTCGCACACAATTTTTCCGCATTCGAATCTTTTATATCTTGATTCTTCACAGCCTGATGTATCCATAATTGATCACGAGAATATTCTGTGTTTCACCAAATTACTAGTTTGAAATATCTGTCGAAGATGATGCAATGGTACACTATGAAATTACACTTACCTCCTATACCAATTAGTACTTCTCAACTCTGGCTCCGCCCCTTTATGTTTATTTCCGCATAGACTTGAATCATGCTGAGTTAGCGAGATGTTCCTTGTCTTCCTATTGTTTTATCACTAACACTGAAACGGAATAGTTATTACATTTCAACTTACCTACTATTAAAAATACCTCAGGCATTCAGGAAATTCTTGTTTTCACGAATAAATCTCTATTACCTCTCTCGAACCTTTTTAACTCTTTCGCCGTGCTGAAATCTGAATTCAAGAAACATATACTGGGATACAAGAGAGCAAAAGAACTAATCTATGAATTGCTCATCAAATCAGCCTGTCACCTAGATTTCTGCCAATAAGAAATTTTTAATGAGTTGATCAACTACCATTGTTTTTGGATTTTCTTGTCATGCTGCCACCGGGAAAATCACCTTTTCCGATAATAATTTTTATCAGGTCAGCTAAATCATGCGTTCACAAGAAATTTGTGAATTGTCGACGAATTCCGGTAGTTTTCATATTTTTTCCCTGCTTTCGCGGATTATCACGAATTTCTTAGTAGCGCGTCCAAATCAGCAGGATAGATAGTCGGTCGATATATGTCAGACTCCGTATAATTGGAGGTGGTCACAAAAGCATTTCCGTTCGAAATGAAACATTCATCCGACAATTTGAAGGAGTTGGTTTTGATATGAAAATTGTTTTCGCACACAATTTTTCCGCATTCGAATCTTTTATATCTTGATTCTTCACAGCCTGATGTATCCATAATTGATCACGAGAATATTCTGTGTTTCACCAAATTACTAGTTTGAAATATCTGTCGAAGATGATGCAATGGTACACTATGAAATTACACTTACCTCCTATACCAATTAGTACTTCTCAACTCTGGCTCCGCCCCTTTATGTTTATTTCCGCATAGACTTGAATCATGCTGAGTTAGCGAGATGTTCCTTGTCTTCCTATTGTTTTATCACTAACACTGAAACGGAATAGTTATTACATTTCAACTTACCTACTATTAAAAATACCTCAGGCATTCAGGAAATTCTTGTTTTCACGAATAAATCTCTATTACCTCTCTCGAACCTTTTTAACTCTTTCGCCGTGCTGAAATCTGAATTCAAGAAACATATACTGGGATACAAGAGAGCAAAAGAACTAATCTATGAATTGCTCATCAAATCAGCCTGTCACCTAGATTTCTGCCAATAAGAAATTTTTAATGAGTTGATCAACTACCATTGTTTTTGGATTTTCTTGTCATGCTGCCACCGGGAAAATCACCTTTTCCGATAATAATTTTTATCAGGTCAGCTAAATCATGCGTTCACAAGAAATTTGTGAATTGTCGACGAATTCCGGTAGTTTTCATATTTTTTCCCTGCTTTCGCGGATTATCACGAATTTCTTAGTAGCGCGTCCAAATCAGCAGGATAGATAGTCGGTCGATATATGTCAGACTCCGTATAATTGGAGGTGGTCACAAAAGCATTTCCGTTCGAAATGAAACATTCATCCGACAATTTGAAGGAGTTGGTTTTGATATGAAAATTGTTTTCGCACACAATTTTTCCGCATTCGAATCTTTTATATCTTGATTCTTCACAGCCTGATGTATCCATAATTGATCACGAGAATATTCTGTGTTTCACCAAATTACTAGTTTGAAATATCTGTCGAAGATGATGCAATGGTACACTATGAAATTACACTTACCTCCTATACCAATTAGTACTTCTCAACTCTGGCTCCGCCCCTTTATGTTTATTTCCGCATAGACTTGAATCATGCTGAGTTAGCGAGATGTTCCTTGTCTTCCTATTGTTTTATCACTAACACTGAAACGGAATAGTTATTACATTTCAACTTACCTACTATTAAAAATACCTCAGGCATTCAGGAAATTCTTGTTTTCACGAATAAATCTCTATTACCTCTCTCGAACCTTTTTAACTCTTTCGCCGTGCTGAAATCTGAATTCAAGAAACATATACTGGGATACAAGAGAGCAAAAGAACTAATCTATGAATTGCTCATCAAATCAGCCTGTCACCTAGATTTCTGCCAATAAGAAATTTTTAATGAGTTGATCAACTACCATTGTTTTTGGATTTTCTTGTCATGCTGCCACCGGGAAAATCACCTTTTCCGATAATAATTTTTATCAGGTCAGCTAAATCATGCGTTCACAAGAAATTTGTGAATTGTCGACGAATTCCGGTAGTTTTCATATTTTTTCCCTGCTTTCGCGGATTATCACGAATTTCTTAGTAGCGCGTCCAAATCAGCAGGATAGATAGTCGGTCGATATATGTCAGACTCCGTATAATTGGAGGTGGTCACAAAAGCATTTCCGTTCGAAATGAAACATTCATCCGACAATTTGAAGGAGTTGGTTTTGATATGAAAATTGTTTTCGCACACAATTTTTCCGCATTCGAATCTTTTATATCTTGATTCTTCACAGCCTGATGTATCCATAATTGATCACGAGAATATTCTGTGTTTCACCAAATTACTAGTTTGAAATATCTGTCGAAGATGATGCAATGGTACACTATGAAATTACACTTACCTCCTATACCAATTAGTACTTCTCAACTCTGGCTCCGCCCCTTTATGTTTATTTCCGCATAGACTTGAATCATGCTGAGTTAGCGAGATGTTCCTTGTCTTCCTATTGTTTTATCACTAACACTGAAACGGAATAGTTATTACATTTCAACTTACCTACTATTAAAAATACCTCAGGCATTCAGGAAATTCTTGTTTTCACGAATAAATCTCTATTACCTCTCTCGAACCTTTTTAACTCTTTCGCCGTGCTGAAATCTGAATTCAAGAAACATATACTGGGATACAAGAGAGCAAAAGAACTAATCTATGAATTGCTCATCAAATCAGCCTGTCACCTAGATTTCTGCCAATAAGAAATTTTTAATGAGTTGATCAACTACCATTGTTTTTGGATTTTCTTGTCATGCTGCCACCGGGAAAATCACCTTTTCCGATAATAATTTTTATCAGGTCAGCTAAATCATGCGTTCACAAGAAATTTGTGAATTGTCGACGAATTCCGGTAGTTTTCATATTTTTTCCCTGCTTTCGCGGATTATCACGAATTTCTTAGTAGCGCGTCCAAATCAGCAGGATAGATAGTCGGTCGATATATGTCAGACTCCGTATAATTGGAGGTGGTCACAAAAGCATTTCCGTTCGAAATGAAACATTCATCCGACAATTTGAAGGAGTTGGTTTTGATATGAAAATTGTTTTCGCACACAATTTTTCCGCATTCGAATCTTTTATATCTTGATTCTTCACAGCCTGATGTATCCATAATTGATCACGAGAATATTCTGTGTTTCACCAAATTACTAGTTTGAAATATCTGTCGAAGATGATGCAATGGTACACTATGAAATTACACTTACCTCCTATACCAATTAGTACTTCTCAACTCTGGCTCCGCCCCTTTATGTTTATTTCCGCATAGACTTGAATCATGCTGAGTTAGCGAGATGTTCCTTGTCTTCCTATTGTTTTATCACTAACACTGAAACGGAATAGTTATTACATTTCAACTTACCTACTATTAAAAATACCTCAGGCATTCAGGAAATTCTTGTTTTCACGAATAAATCTCTATTACCTCTCTCGAACCTTTTTAACTCTTTCGCCGTGCTGAAATCTGAATTCAAGAAACATATACTGGGATACAAGAGAGCAAAAGAACTAATCTATGAATTGCTCATCAAATCAGCCTGTCACCTAGATTTCTGCCAATAAGAAATTTTTAATGAGTTGATCAACTACCATTGTTTTTGGATTTTCTTGTCATGCTGCCACCGGGAAAATCACCTTTTCCGATAATAATTTTTATCAGGTCAGCTAAATCATGCGTTCACAAGAAATTTGTGAATTGTCGACGAATTCCGGTAGTTTTCATATTTTTTCCCTGCTTTCGCGGATTATCACGAATTTCTTAGTAGCGCGTCCAAATCAGCAGGATAGATAGTCGGTCGATATATGTCAGACTCCGTATAATTGGAGGTGGTCACAAAAGCATTTCCGTTCGAAATGAAACATTCATCCGACAATTTGAAGGAGTTGGTTTTGATATGAAAATTGTTTTCGCACACAATTTTTCCGCATTCGAATCTTTTATATCTTGATTCTTCACAGCCTGATGTATCCATAATTGATCACGAGAATATTCTGTGTTTCACCAAATTACTAGTTTGAAATATCTGTCGAAGATGATGCAATGGTACACTATGAAATTACACTTACCTCCTATACCAATTAGTACTTCTCAACTCTGGCTCCGCCCCTTTATGTTTATTTCCGCATAGACTTGAATCATGCTGAGTTAGCGAGATGTTCCTTGTCTTCCTATTGTTTTATCACTAACACTGAAACGGAATAGTTATTACATTTCAACTTACCTACTATTAAAAATACCTCAGGCATTCAGGAAATTCTTGTTTTCACGAATAAATCTCTATTACCTCTCTCGAACCTTTTTAACTCTTTCGCCGTGCTGAAATCTGAATTCAAGAAACATATACTGGGATACAAGAGAGCAAAAGAACTAATCTATGAATTGCTCATCAAATCAGCCTGTCACCTAGATTTCTGCCAATAAGAAATTTTTAATGAGTTGATCAACTACCATTGTTTTTGGATTTTCTTGTCATGCTGCCACCGGGAAAATCACCTTTTCCGATAATAATTTTTATCAGGTCAGCTAAATCATGCGTTCACAAGAAATTTGTGAATTGTCGACGAATTCCGGTAGTTTTCATATTTTTTCCCTGCTTTCGCGGATTATCACGAATTTCTTAGTAGCGCGTCCAAATCAGCAGGATAGATAGTCGGTCGATATATGTCAGACTCCGTATAATTGGAGGTGGTCACAAAAGCATTTCCGTTCGAAATGAAACATTCATCCGACAATTTGAAGGAGTTGGTTTTGATATGAAAATTGTTTTCGCACACAATTTTTCCGCATTCGAATCTTTTATATCTTGATTCTTCACAGCCTGATGTATCCATAATTGATCACGAGAATATTCTGTGTTTCACCAAATTACTAGTTTGAAATATCTGTCGAAGATGATGCAATGGTACACTATGAAATTACACTTACCTCCTATACCAATTAGTACTTCTCAACTCTGGCTCCGCCCCTTTATGTTTATTTCCGCATAGACTTGAATCATGCTGAGTTAGCGAGATGTTCCTTGTCTTCCTATTGTTTTATCACTAACACTGAAACGGAATAGTTATTACATTTCAACTTACCTACTATTAAAAATACCTCAGGCATTCAGGAAATTCTTGTTTTCACGAATAAATCTCTATTACCTCTCTCGAACCTTTTTAACTCTTTCGCCGTGCTGAAATCTGAATTCAAGAAACATATACTGGGATACAAGAGAGCAAAAGAACTAATCTATGAATTGCTCATCAAATCAGCCTGTCACCTAGATTTCTGCCAATAAGAAATTTTTAATGAGTTGATCAACTACCATTGTTTTTGGATTTTCTTGTCATGCTGCCACCGGGAAAATCACCTTTTCCGATAATAATTTTTATCAGGTCAGCTAAATCATGCGTTCACAAGAAATTTGTGAATTGTCGACGAATTCCGGTAGTTTTCATATTTTTTCCCTGCTTTCGCGGATTATCACGAATTTCTTAGTAGCGCGTCCAAATCAGCAGGATAGATAGTCGGTCGATATATGTCAGACTCCGTATAATTGGAGGTGGTCACAAAAGCATTTCCGTTCGAAATGAAACATTCATCCGACAATTTGAAGGAGTTGGTTTTGATATGAAAATTGTTTTCGCACACAATTTTTCCGCATTCGAATCTTTTATATCTTGATTCTTCACAGCCTGATGTATCCATAATTGATCACGAGAATATTCTGTGTTTCACCAAATTACTAGTTTGAAATATCTGTCGAAGATGATGCAATGGTACACTATGAAATTACACTTACCTCCTATACCAATTAGTACTTCTCAACTCTGGCTCCGCCCCTTTATGTTTATTTCCGCATAGACTTGAATCATGCTGAGTTAGCGAGATGTTCCTTGTCTTCCTATTGTTTTATCACTAACACTGAAACGGAATAGTTATTACATTTCAACTTACCTACTATTAAAAATACCTCAGGCATTCAGGAAATTCTTGTTTTCACGAATAAATCTCTATTACCTCTCTCGAACCTTTTTAACTCTTTCGCCGTGCTGAAATCTGAATTCAAGAAACATATACTGGGATACAAGAGAGCAAAAGAACTAATCTATGAATTGCTCATCAAATCAGCCTGTCACCTAGATTTCTGCCAATAAGAAATTTTTAATGAGTTGATCAACTACCATTGTTTTTGGATTTTCTTGTCATGCTGCCACCGGGAAAATCACCTTTTCCGATAATAATTTTTATCAGGTCAGCTAAATCATGCGTTCACAAGAAATTTGTGAATTGTCGACGAATTCCGGTAGTTTTCATATTTTTTCCCTGCTTTCGCGGATTATCACGAATTTCTTAGTAGCGCGTCCAAATCAGCAGGATAGATAGTCGGTCGATATATGTCAGACTCCGTATAATTGGAGGTGGTCACAAAAGCATTTCCGTTCGAAATGAAACATTCATCCGACAATTTGAAGGAGTTGGTTTTGATATGAAAATTGTTTTCGCACACAATTTTTCCGCATTCGAATCTTTTATATCTTGATTCTTCACAGCCTGATGTATCCATAATTGATCACGAGAATATTCTGTGTTTCACCAAATTACTAGTTTGAAATATCTGTCGAAGATGATGCAATGGTACACTATGAAATTACACTTACCTCCTATACCAATTAGTACTTCTCAACTCTGGCTCCGCCCCTTTATGTTTATTTCCGCATAGACTTGAATCATGCTGAGTTAGCGAGATGTTCCTTGTCTTCCTATTGTTTTATCACTAACACTGAAACGGAATAGTTATTACATTTCAACTTACCTACTATTAAAAATACCTCAGGCATTCAGGAAATTCTTGTTTTCACGAATAAATCTCTATTACCTCTCTCGAACCTTTTTAACTCTTTCGCCGTGCTGAAATCTGAATTCAAGAAACATATACTGGGATACAAGAGAGCAAAAGAACTAATCTATGAATTGCTCATCAAATCAGCCTGTCACCTAGATTTCTGCCAATAAGAAATTTTTAATGAGTTGATCAACTACCATTGTTTTTGGATTTTCTTGTCATGCTGCCACCGGGAAAATCACCTTTTCCGATAATAATTTTTATCAGGTCAGCTAAATCATGCGTTCACAAGAAATTTGTGAATTGTCGACGAATTCCGGTAGTTTTCATATTTTTTCCCTGCTTTCGCGGATTATCACGAATTTCTTAGTAGCGCGTCCAAATCAGCAGGATAGATAGTCGGTCGATATATGTCAGACTCCGTATAATTGGAGGTGGTCACAAAAGCATTTCCGTTCGAAATGAAACATTCATCCGACAATTTGAAGGAGTTGGTTTTGATATGAAAATTGTTTTCGCACACAATTTTTCCGCATTCGAATCTTTTATATCTTGATTCTTCACAGCCTGATGTATCCATAATTGATCACGAGAATATTCTGTGTTTCACCAAATTACTAGTTTGAAATATCTGTCGAAGATGATGCAATGGTACACTATGAAATTACACTTACCTCCTATACCAATTAGTACTTCTCAACTCTGGCTCCGCCCCTTTATGTTTATTTCCGCATAGACTTGAATCATGCTGAGTTAGCGAGATGTTCCTTGTCTTCCTATTGTTTTATCACTAACACTGAAACGGAATAGTTATTACATTTCAACTTACCTACTATTAAAAATACCTCAGGCATTCAGGAAATTCTTGTTTTCACGAATAAATCTCTATTACCTCTCTCGAACCTTTTTAACTCTTTCGCCGTGCTGAAATCTGAATTCAAGAAACATATACTGGGATACAAGAGAGCAAAAGAACTAATCTATGAATTGCTCATCAAATCAGCCTGTCACCTAGATTTCTGCCAATAAGAAATTTTTAATGAGTTGATCAACTACCATTGTTTTTGGATTTTCTTGTCATGCTGCCACCGGGAAAATCACCTTTTCCGATAATAATTTTTATCAGGTCAGCTAAATCATGCGTTCACAAGAAATTTGTGAATTGTCGACGAATTCCGGTAGTTTTCATATTTTTTCCCTGCTTTCGCGGATTATCACGAATTTCTTAGTAGCGCGTCCAAATCAGCAGGATAGATAGTCGGTCGATATATGTCAGACTCCGTATAATTGGAGGTGGTCACAAAAGCATTTCCGTTCGAAATGAAACATTCATCCGACAATTTGAAGGAGTTGGTTTTGATATGAAAATTGTTTTCGCACACAATTTTTCCGCATTCGAATCTTTTATATCTTGATTCTTCACAGCCTGATGTATCCATAATTGATCACGAGAATATTCTGTGTTTCACCAAATTACTAGTTTGAAATATCTGTCGAAGATGATGCAATGGTACACTATGAAATTACACTTACCTCCTATACCAATTAGTACTTCTCAACTCTGGCTCCGCCCCTTTATGTTTATTTCCGCATAGACTTGAATCATGCTGAGTTAGCGAGATGTTCCTTGTCTTCCTATTGTTTTATCACTAACACTGAAACGGAATAGTTATTACATTTCAACTTACCTACTATTAAAAATACCTCAGGCATTCAGGAAATTCTTGTTTTCACGAATAAATCTCTATTACCTCTCTCGAACCTTTTTAACTCTTTCGCCGTGCTGAAATCTGAATTCAAGAAACATATACTGGGATACAAGAGAGCAAAAGAACTAATCTATGAATTGCTCATCAAATCAGCCTGTCACCTAGATTTCTGCCAATAAGAAATTTTTAATGAGTTGATCAACTACCATTGTTTTTGGATTTTCTTGTCATGCTGCCACCGGGAAAATCACCTTTTCCGATAATAATTTTTATCAGGTCAGCTAAATCATGCGTTCACAAGAAATTTGTGAATTGTCGACGAATTCCGGTAGTTTTCATATTTTTTCCCTGCTTTCGCGGATTATCACGAATTTCTTAGTAGCGCGTCCAAATCAGCAGGATAGATAGTCGGTCGATATATGTCAGACTCCGTATAATTGGAGGTGGTCACAAAAGCATTTCCGTTCGAAATGAAACATTCATCCGACAATTTGAAGGAGTTGGTTTTGATATGAAAATTGTTTTCGCACACAATTTTTCCGCATTCGAATCTTTTATATCTTGATTCTTCACAGCCTGATGTATCCATAATTGATCACGAGAATATTCTGTGTTTCACCAAATTACTAGTTTGAAATATCTGTCGAAGATGATGCAATGGTACACTATGAAATTACACTTACCTCCTATACCAATTAGTACTTCTCAACTCTGGCTCCGCCCCTTTATGTTTATTTCCGCATAGACTTGAATCATGCTGAGTTAGCGAGATGTTCCTTGTCTTCCTATTGTTTTATCACTAACACTGAAACGGAATAGTTATTACATTTCAACTTACCTACTATTAAAAATACCTCAGGCATTCAGGAAATTCTTGTTTTCACGAATAAATCTCTATTACCTCTCTCGAACCTTTTTAACTCTTTCGCCGTGCTGAAATCTGAATTCAAGAAACATATACTGGGATACAAGAGAGCAAAAGAACTAATCTATGAATTGCTCATCAAATCAGCCTGTCACCTAGATTTCTGCCAATAAGAAATTTTTAATGAGTTGATCAACTACCATTGTTTTTGGATTTTCTTGTCATGCTGCCACCGGGAAAATCACCTTTTCCGATAATAATTTTTATCAGGTCAGCTAAATCATGCGTTCACAAGAAATTTGTGAATTGTCGACGAATTCCGGTAGTTTTCATATTTTTTCCCTGCTTTCGCGGATTATCACGAATTTCTTAGTAGCGCGTCCAAATCAGCAGGATAGATAGTCGGTCGATATATGTCAGACTCCGTATAATTGGAGGTGGTCACAAAAGCATTTCCGTTCGAAATGAAACATTCATCCGACAATTTGAAGGAGTTGGTTTTGATATGAAAATTGTTTTCGCACACAATTTTTCCGCATTCGAATCTTTTATATCTTGATTCTTCACAGCCTGATGTATCCATAATTGATCACGAGAATATTCTGTGTTTCACCAAATTACTAGTTTGAAATATCTGTCGAAGATGATGCAATGGTACACTATGAAATTACACTTACCTCCTATACCAATTAGTACTTCTCAACTCTGGCTCCGCCCCTTTATGTTTATTTCCGCATAGACTTGAATCATGCTGAGTTAGCGAGATGTTCCTTGTCTTCCTATTGTTTTATCACTAACACTGAAACGGAATAGTTATTACATTTCAACTTACCTACTATTAAAAATACCTCAGGCATTCAGGAAATTCTTGTTTTCACGAATAAATCTCTATTACCTCTCTCGAACCTTTTTAACTCTTTCGCCGTGCTGAAATCTGAATTCAAGAAACATATACTGGGATACAAGAGAGCAAAAGAACTAATCTATGAATTGCTCATCAAATCAGCCTGTCACCTAGATTTCTGCCAATAAGAAATTTTTAATGAGTTGATCAACTACCATTGTTTTTGGATTTTCTTGTCATGCTGCCACCGGGAAAATCACCTTTTCCGATAATAATTTTTATCAGGTCAGCTAAATCATGCGTTCACAAGAAATTTGTGAATTGTCGACGAATTCCGGTAGTTTTCATATTTTTTCCCTGCTTTCGCGGATTATCACGAATTTCTTAGTAGCGCGTCCAAATCAGCAGGATAGATAGTCGGTCGATATATGTCAGACTCCGTATAATTGGAGGTGGTCACAAAAGCATTTCCGTTCGAAATGAAACATTCATCCGACAATTTGAAGGAGTTGGTTTTGATATGAAAATTGTTTTCGCACACAATTTTTCCGCATTCGAATCTTTTATATCTTGATTCTTCACAGCCTGATGTATCCATAATTGATCACGAGAATATTCTGTGTTTCACCAAATTACTAGTTTGAAATATCTGTCGAAGATGATGCAATGGTACACTATGAAATTACACTTACCTCCTATACCAATTAGTACTTCTCAACTCTGGCTCCGCCCCTTTATGTTTATTTCCGCATAGACTTGAATCATGCTGAGTTAGCGAGATGTTCCTTGTCTTCCTATTGTTTTATCACTAACACTGAAACGGAATAGTTATTACATTTCAACTTACCTACTATTAAAAATACCTCAGGCATTCAGGAAATTCTTGTTTTCACGAATAAATCTCTATTACCTCTCTCGAACCTTTTTAACTCTTTCGCCGTGCTGAAATCTGAATTCAAGAAACATATACTGGGATACAAGAGAGCAAAAGAACTAATCTATGAATTGCTCATCAAATCAGCCTGTCACCTAGATTTCTGCCAATAAGAAATTTTTAATGAGTTGATCAACTACCATTGTTTTTGGATTTTCTTGTCATGCTGCCACCGGGAAAATCACCTTTTCCGATAATAATTTTTATCAGGTCAGCTAAATCATGCGTTCACAAGAAATTTGTGAATTGTCGACGAATTCCGGTAGTTTTCATATTTTTTCCCTGCTTTCGCGGATTATCACGAATTTCTTAGTAGCGCGTCCAAATCAGCAGGATAGATAGTCGGTCGATATATGTCAGACTCCGTATAATTGGAGGTGGTCACAAAAGCATTTCCGTTCGAAATGAAACATTCATCCGACAATTTGAAGGAGTTGGTTTTGATATGAAAATTGTTTTCGCACACAATTTTTCCGCATTCGAATCTTTTATATCTTGATTCTTCACAGCCTGATGTATCCATAATTGATCACGAGAATATTCTGTGTTTCACCAAATTACTAGTTTGAAATATCTGTCGAAGATGATGCAATGGTACACTATGAAATTACACTTACCTCCTATACCAATTAGTACTTCTCAACTCTGGCTCCGCCCCTTTATGTTTATTTCCGCATAGACTTGAATCATGCTGAGTTAGCGAGATGTTCCTTGTCTTCCTATTGTTTTATCACTAACACTGAAACGGAATAGTTATTACATTTCAACTTACCTACTATTAAAAATACCTCAGGCATTCAGGAAATTCTTGTTTTCACGAATAAATCTCTATTACCTCTCTCGAACCTTTTTAACTCTTTCGCCGTGCTGAAATCTGAATTCAAGAAACATATACTGGGATACAAGAGAGCAAAAGAACTAATCTATGAATTGCTCATCAAATCAGCCTGTCACCTAGATTTCTGCCAATAAGAAATTTTTAATGAGTTGATCAACTACCATTGTTTTTGGATTTTCTTGTCATGCTGCCACCGGGAAAATCACCTTTTCCGATAATAATTTTTATCAGGTCAGCTAAATCATGCGTTCACAAGAAATTTGTGAATTGTCGACGAATTCCGGTAGTTTTCATATTTTTTCCCTGCTTTCGCGGATTATCACGAATTTCTTAGTAGCGCGTCCAAATCAGCAGGATAGATAGTCGGTCGATATATGTCAGACTCCGTATAATTGGAGGTGGTCACAAAAGCATTTCCGTTCGAAATGAAACATTCATCCGACAATTTGAAGGAGTTGGTTTTGATATGAAAATTGTTTTCGCACACAATTTTTCCGCATTCGAATCTTTTATATCTTGATTCTTCACAGCCTGATGTATCCATAATTGATCACGAGAATATTCTGTGTTTCACCAAATTACTAGTTTGAAATATCTGTCGAAGATGATGCAATGGTACACTATGAAATTACACTTACCTCCTATACCAATTAGTACTTCTCAACTCTGGCTCCGCCCCTTTATGTTTATTTCCGCATAGACTTGAATCATGCTGAGTTAGCGAGATGTTCCTTGTCTTCCTATTGTTTTATCACTAACACTGAAACGGAATAGTTATTACATTTCAACTTACCTACTATTAAAAATACCTCAGGCATTCAGGAAATTCTTGTTTTCACGAATAAATCTCTATTACCTCTCTCGAACCTTTTTAACTCTTTCGCCGTGCTGAAATCTGAATTCAAGAAACATATACTGGGATACAAGAGAGCAAAAGAACTAATCTATGAATTGCTCATCAAATCAGCCTGTCACCTAGATTTCTGCCAATAAGAAATTTTTAATGAGTTGATCAACTACCATTGTTTTTGGATTTTCTTGTCATGCTGCCACCGGGAAAATCACCTTTTCCGATAATAATTTTTATCAGGTCAGCTAAATCATGCGTTCACAAGAAATTTGTGAATTGTCGACGAATTCCGGTAGTTTTCATATTTTTTCCCTGCTTTCGCGGATTATCACGAATTTCTTAGTAGCGCGTCCAAATCAGCAGGATAGATAGTCGGTCGATATATGTCAGACTCCGTATAATTGGAGGTGGTCACAAAAGCATTTCCGTTCGAAATGAAACATTCATCCGACAATTTGAAGGAGTTGGTTTTGATATGAAAATTGTTTTCGCACACAATTTTTCCGCATTCGAATCTTTTATATCTTGATTCTTCACAGCCTGATGTATCCATAATTGATCACGAGAATATTCTGTGTTTCACCAAATTACTAGTTTGAAATATCTGTCGAAGATGATGCAATGGTACACTATGAAATTACACTTACCTCCTATACCAATTAGTACTTCTCAACTCTGGCTCCGCCCCTTTATGTTTATTTCCGCATAGACTTGAATCATGCTGAGTTAGCGAGATGTTCCTTGTCTTCCTATTGTTTTATCACTAACACTGAAACGGAATAGTTATTACATTTCAACTTACCTACTATTAAAAATACCTCAGGCATTCAGGAAATTCTTGTTTTCACGAATAAATCTCTATTACCTCTCTCGAACCTTTTTAACTCTTTCGCCGTGCTGAAATCTGAATTCAAGAAACATATACTGGGATACAAGAGAGCAAAAGAACTAATCTATGAATTGCTCATCAAATCAGCCTGTCACCTAGATTTCTGCCAATAAGAAATTTTTAATGAGTTGATCAACTACCATTGTTTTTGGATTTTCTTGTCATGCTGCCACCGGGAAAATCACCTTTTCCGATAATAATTTTTATCAGGTCAGCTAAATCATGCGTTCACAAGAAATTTGTGAATTGTCGACGAATTCCGGTAGTTTTCATATTTTTTCCCTGCTTTCGCGGATTATCACGAATTTCTTAGTAGCGCGTCCAAATCAGCAGGATAGATAGTCGGTCGATATATGTCAGACTCCGTATAATTGGAGGTGGTCACAAAAGCATTTCCGTTCGAAATGAAACATTCATCCGACAATTTGAAGGAGTTGGTTTTGATATGAAAATTGTTTTCGCACACAATTTTTCCGCATTCGAATCTTTTATATCTTGATTCTTCACAGCCTGATGTATCCATAATTGATCACGAGAATATTCTGTGTTTCACCAAATTACTAGTTTGAAATATCTGTCGAAGATGATGCAATGGTACACTATGAAATTACACTTACCTCCTATACCAATTAGTACTTCTCAACTCTGGCTCCGCCCCTTTATGTTTATTTCCGCATAGACTTGAATCATGCTGAGTTAGCGAGATGTTCCTTGTCTTCCTATTGTTTTATCACTAACACTGAAACGGAATAGTTATTACATTTCAACTTACCTACTATTAAAAATACCTCAGGCATTCAGGAAATTCTTGTTTTCACGAATAAATCTCTATTACCTCTCTCGAACCTTTTTAACTCTTTCGCCGTGCTGAAATCTGAATTCAAGAAACATATACTGGGATACAAGAGAGCAAAAGAACTAATCTATGAATTGCTCATCAAATCAGCCTGTCACCTAGATTTCTGCCAATAAGAAATTTTTAATGAGTTGATCAACTACCATTGTTTTTGGATTTTCTTGTCATGCTGCCACCGGGAAAATCACCTTTTCCGATAATAATTTTTATCAGGTCAGCTAAATCATGCGTTCACAAGAAATTTGTGAATTGTCGACGAATTCCGGTAGTTTTCATATTTTTTCCCTGCTTTCGCGGATTATCACGAATTTCTTAGTAGCGCGTCCAAATCAGCAGGATAGATAGTCGGTCGATATATGTCAGACTCCGTATAATTGGAGGTGGTCACAAAAGCATTTCCGTTCGAAATGAAACATTCATCCGACAATTTGAAGGAGTTGGTTTTGATATGAAAATTGTTTTCGCACACAATTTTTCCGCATTCGAATCTTTTATATCTTGATTCTTCACAGCCTGATGTATCCATAATTGATCACGAGAATATTCTGTGTTTCACCAAATTACTAGTTTGAAATATCTGTCGAAGATGATGCAATGGTACACTATGAAATTACACTTACCTCCTATACCAATTAGTACTTCTCAACTCTGGCTCCGCCCCTTTATGTTTATTTCCGCATAGACTTGAATCATGCTGAGTTAGCGAGATGTTCCTTGTCTTCCTATTGTTTTATCACTAACACTGAAACGGAATAGTTATTACATTTCAACTTACCTACTATTAAAAATACCTCAGGCATTCAGGAAATTCTTGTTTTCACGAATAAATCTCTATTACCTCTCTCGAACCTTTTTAACTCTTTCGCCGTGCTGAAATCTGAATTCAAGAAACATATACTGGGATACAAGAGAGCAAAAGAACTAATCTATGAATTGCTCATCAAATCAGCCTGTCACCTAGATTTCTGCCAATAAGAAATTTTTAATGAGTTGATCAACTACCATTGTTTTTGGATTTTCTTGTCATGCTGCCACCGGGAAAATCACCTTTTCCGATAATAATTTTTATCAGGTCAGCTAAATCATGCGTTCACAAGAAATTTGTGAATTGTCGACGAATTCCGGTAGTTTTCATATTTTTTCCCTGCTTTCGCGGATTATCACGAATTTCTTAGTAGCGCGTCCAAATCAGCAGGATAGATAGTCGGTCGATATATGTCAGACTCCGTATAATTGGAGGTGGTCACAAAAGCATTTCCGTTCGAAATGAAACATTCATCCGACAATTTGAAGGAGTTGGTTTTGATATGAAAATTGTTTTCGCACACAATTTTTCCGCATTCGAATCTTTTATATCTTGATTCTTCACAGCCTGATGTATCCATAATTGATCACGAGAATATTCTGTGTTTCACCAAATTACTAGTTTGAAATATCTGTCGAAGATGATGCAATGGTACACTATGAAATTACACTTACCTCCTATACCAATTAGTACTTCTCAACTCTGGCTCCGCCCCTTTATGTTTATTTCCGCATAGACTTGAATCATGCTGAGTTAGCGAGATGTTCCTTGTCTTCCTATTGTTTTATCACTAACACTGAAACGGAATAGTTATTACATTTCAACTTACCTACTATTAAAAATACCTCAGGCATTCAGGAAATTCTTGTTTTCACGAATAAATCTCTATTACCTCTCTCGAACCTTTTTAACTCTTTCGCCGTGCTGAAATCTGAATTCAAGAAACATATACTGGGATACAAGAGAGCAAAAGAACTAATCTATGAATTGCTCATCAAATCAGCCTGTCACCTAGATTTCTGCCAATAAGAAATTTTTAATGAGTTGATCAACTACCATTGTTTTTGGATTTTCTTGTCATGCTGCCACCGGGAAAATCACCTTTTCCGATAATAATTTTTATCAGGTCAGCTAAATCATGCGTTCACAAGAAATTTGTGAATTGTCGACGAATTCCGGTAGTTTTCATATTTTTTCCCTGCTTTCGCGGATTATCACGAATTTCTTAGTAGCGCGTCCAAATCAGCAGGATAGATAGTCGGTCGATATATGTCAGACTCCGTATAATTGGAGGTGGTCACAAAAGCATTTCCGTTCGAAATGAAACATTCATCCGACAATTTGAAGGAGTTGGTTTTGATATGAAAATTGTTTTCGCACACAATTTTTCCGCATTCGAATCTTTTATATCTTGATTCTTCACAGCCTGATGTATCCATAATTGATCACGAGAATATTCTGTGTTTCACCAAATTACTAGTTTGAAATATCTGTCGAAGATGATGCAATGGTACACTATGAAATTACACTTACCTCCTATACCAATTAGTACTTCTCAACTCTGGCTCCGCCCCTTTATGTTTATTTCCGCATAGACTTGAATCATGCTGAGTTAGCGAGATGTTCCTTGTCTTCCTATTGTTTTATCACTAACACTGAAACGGAATAGTTATTACATTTCAACTTACCTACTATTAAAAATACCTCAGGCATTCAGGAAATTCTTGTTTTCACGAATAAATCTCTATTACCTCTCTCGAACCTTTTTAACTCTTTCGCCGTGCTGAAATCTGAATTCAAGAAACATATACTGGGATACAAGAGAGCAAAAGAACTAATCTATGAATTGCTCATCAAATCAGCCTGTCACCTAGATTTCTGCCAATAAGAAATTTTTAATGAGTTGATCAACTACCATTGTTTTTGGATTTTCTTGTCATGCTGCCACCGGGAAAATCACCTTTTCCGATAATAATTTTTATCAGGTCAGCTAAATCATGCGTTCACAAGAAATTTGTGAATTGTCGACGAATTCCGGTAGTTTTCATATTTTTTCCCTGCTTTCGCGGATTATCACGAATTTCTTAGTAGCGCGTCCAAATCAGCAGGATAGATAGTCGGTCGATATATGTCAGACTCCGTATAATTGGAGGTGGTCACAAAAGCATTTCCGTTCGAAATGAAACATTCATCCGACAATTTGAAGGAGTTGGTTTTGATATGAAAATTGTTTTCGCACACAATTTTTCCGCATTCGAATCTTTTATATCTTGATTCTTCACAGCCTGATGTATCCATAATTGATCACGAGAATATTCTGTGTTTCACCAAATTACTAGTTTGAAATATCTGTCGAAGATGATGCAATGGTACACTATGAAATTACACTTACCTCCTATACCAATTAGTACTTCTCAACTCTGGCTCCGCCCCTTTATGTTTATTTCCGCATAGACTTGAATCATGCTGAGTTAGCGAGATGTTCCTTGTCTTCCTATTGTTTTATCACTAACACTGAAACGGAATAGTTATTACATTTCAACTTACCTACTATTAAAAATACCTCAGGCATTCAGGAAATTCTTGTTTTCACGAATAAATCTCTATTACCTCTCTCGAACCTTTTTAACTCTTTCGCCGTGCTGAAATCTGAATTCAAGAAACATATACTGGGATACAAGAGAGCAAAAGAACTAATCTATGAATTGCTCATCAAATCAGCCTGTCACCTAGATTTCTGCCAATAAGAAATTTTTAATGAGTTGATCAACTACCATTGTTTTTGGATTTTCTTGTCATGCTGCCACCGGGAAAATCACCTTTTCCGATAATAATTTTTATCAGGTCAGCTAAATCATGCGTTCACAAGAAATTTGTGAATTGTCGACGAATTCCGGTAGTTTTCATATTTTTTCCCTGCTTTCGCGGATTATCACGAATTTCTTAGTAGCGCGTCCAAATCAGCAGGATAGATAGTCGGTCGATATATGTCAGACTCCGTATAATTGGAGGTGGTCACAAAAGCATTTCCGTTCGAAATGAAACATTCATCCGACAATTTGAAGGAGTTGGTTTTGATATGAAAATTGTTTTCGCACACAATTTTTCCGCATTCGAATCTTTTATATCTTGATTCTTCACAGCCTGATGTATCCATAATTGATCACGAGAATATTCTGTGTTTCACCAAATTACTAGTTTGAAATATCTGTCGAAGATGATGCAATGGTACACTATGAAATTACACTTACCTCCTATACCAATTAGTACTTCTCAACTCTGGCTCCGCCCCTTTATGTTTATTTCCGCATAGACTTGAATCATGCTGAGTTAGCGAGATGTTCCTTGTCTTCCTATTGTTTTATCACTAACACTGAAACGGAATAGTTATTACATTTCAACTTACCTACTATTAAAAATACCTCAGGCATTCAGGAAATTCTTGTTTTCACGAATAAATCTCTATTACCTCTCTCGAACCTTTTTAACTCTTTCGCCGTGCTGAAATCTGAATTCAAGAAACATATACTGGGATACAAGAGAGCAAAAGAACTAATCTATGAATTGCTCATCAAATCAGCCTGTCACCTAGATTTCTGCCAATAAGAAATTTTTAATGAGTTGATCAACTACCATTGTTTTTGGATTTTCTTGTCATGCTGCCACCGGGAAAATCACCTTTTCCGATAATAATTTTTATCAGGTCAGCTAAATCATGCGTTCACAAGAAATTTGTGAATTGTCGACGAATTCCGGTAGTTTTCATATTTTTTCCCTGCTTTCGCGGATTATCACGAATTTCTTAGTAGCGCGTCCAAATCAGCAGGATAGATAGTCGGTCGATATATGTCAGACTCCGTATAATTGGAGGTGGTCACAAAAGCATTTCCGTTCGAAATGAAACATTCATCCGACAATTTGAAGGAGTTGGTTTTGATATGAAAATTGTTTTCGCACACAATTTTTCCGCATTCGAATCTTTTATATCTTGATTCTTCACAGCCTGATGTATCCATAATTGATCACGAGAATATTCTGTGTTTCACCAAATTACTAGTTTGAAATATCTGTCGAAGATGATGCAATGGTACACTATGAAATTACACTTACCTCCTATACCAATTAGTACTTCTCAACTCTGGCTCCGCCCCTTTATGTTTATTTCCGCATAGACTTGAATCATGCTGAGTTAGCGAGATGTTCCTTGTCTTCCTATTGTTTTATCACTAACACTGAAACGGAATAGTTATTACATTTCAACTTACCTACTATTAAAAATACCTCAGGCATTCAGGAAATTCTTGTTTTCACGAATAAATCTCTATTACCTCTCTCGAACCTTTTTAACTCTTTCGCCGTGCTGAAATCTGAATTCAAGAAACATATACTGGGATACAAGAGAGCAAAAGAACTAATCTATGAATTGCTCATCAAATCAGCCTGTCACCTAGATTTCTGCCAATAAGAAATTTTTAATGAGTTGATCAACTACCATTGTTTTTGGATTTTCTTGTCATGCTGCCACCGGGAAAATCACCTTTTCCGATAATAATTTTTATCAGGTCAGCTAAATCATGCGTTCACAAGAAATTTGTGAATTGTCGACGAATTCCGGTAGTTTTCATATTTTTTCCCTGCTTTCGCGGATTATCACGAATTTCTTAGTAGCGCGTCCAAATCAGCAGGATAGATAGTCGGTCGATATATGTCAGACTCCGTATAATTGGAGGTGGTCACAAAAGCATTTCCGTTCGAAATGAAACATTCATCCGACAATTTGAAGGAGTTGGTTTTGATATGAAAATTGTTTTCGCACACAATTTTTCCGCATTCGAATCTTTTATATCTTGATTCTTCACAGCCTGATGTATCCATAATTGATCACGAGAATATTCTGTGTTTCACCAAATTACTAGTTTGAAATATCTGTCGAAGATGATGCAATGGTACACTATGAAATTACACTTACCTCCTATACCAATTAGTACTTCTCAACTCTGGCTCCGCCCCTTTATGTTTATTTCCGCATAGACTTGAATCATGCTGAGTTAGCGAGATGTTCCTTGTCTTCCTATTGTTTTATCACTAACACTGAAACGGAATAGTTATTACATTTCAACTTACCTACTATTAAAAATACCTCAGGCATTCAGGAAATTCTTGTTTTCACGAATAAATCTCTATTACCTCTCTCGAACCTTTTTAACTCTTTCGCCGTGCTGAAATCTGAATTCAAGAAACATATACTGGGATACAAGAGAGCAAAAGAACTAATCTATGAATTGCTCATCAAATCAGCCTGTCACCTAGATTTCTGCCAATAAGAAATTTTTAATGAGTTGATCAACTACCATTGTTTTTGGATTTTCTTGTCATGCTGCCACCGGGAAAATCACCTTTTCCGATAATAATTTTTATCAGGTCAGCTAAATCATGCGTTCACAAGAAATTTGTGAATTGTCGACGAATTCCGGTAGTTTTCATATTTTTTCCCTGCTTTCGCGGATTATCACGAATTTCTTAGTAGCGCGTCCAAATCAGCAGGATAGATAGTCGGTCGATATATGTCAGACTCCGTATAATTGGAGGTGGTCACAAAAGCATTTCCGTTCGAAATGAAACATTCATCCGACAATTTGAAGGAGTTGGTTTTGATATGAAAATTGTTTTCGCACACAATTTTTCCGCATTCGAATCTTTTATATCTTGATTCTTCACAGCCTGATGTATCCATAATTGATCACGAGAATATTCTGTGTTTCACCAAATTACTAGTTTGAAATATCTGTCGAAGATGATGCAATGGTACACTATGAAATTACACTTACCTCCTATACCAATTAGTACTTCTCAACTCTGGCTCCGCCCCTTTATGTTTATTTCCGCATAGACTTGAATCATGCTGAGTTAGCGAGATGTTCCTTGTCTTCCTATTGTTTTATCACTAACACTGAAACGGAATAGTTATTACATTTCAACTTACCTACTATTAAAAATACCTCAGGCATTCAGGAAATTCTTGTTTTCACGAATAAATCTCTATTACCTCTCTCGAACCTTTTTAACTCTTTCGCCGTGCTGAAATCTGAATTCAAGAAACATATACTGGGATACAAGAGAGCAAAAGAACTAATCTATGAATTGCTCATCAAATCAGCCTGTCACCTAGATTTCTGCCAATAAGAAATTTTTAATGAGTTGATCAACTACCATTGTTTTTGGATTTTCTTGTCATGCTGCCACCGGGAAAATCACCTTTTCCGATAATAATTTTTATCAGGTCAGCTAAATCATGCGTTCACAAGAAATTTGTGAATTGTCGACGAATTCCGGTAGTTTTCATATTTTTTCCCTGCTTTCGCGGATTATCACGAATTTCTTAGTAGCGCGTCCAAATCAGCAGGATAGATAGTCGGTCGATATATGTCAGACTCCGTATAATTGGAGGTGGTCACAAAAGCATTTCCGTTCGAAATGAAACATTCATCCGACAATTTGAAGGAGTTGGTTTTGATATGAAAATTGTTTTCGCACACAATTTTTCCGCATTCGAATCTTTTATATCTTGATTCTTCACAGCCTGATGTATCCATAATTGATCACGAGAATATTCTGTGTTTCACCAAATTACTAGTTTGAAATATCTGTCGAAGATGATGCAATGGTACACTATGAAATTACACTTACCTCCTATACCAATTAGTACTTCTCAACTCTGGCTCCGCCCCTTTATGTTTATTTCCGCATAGACTTGAATCATGCTGAGTTAGCGAGATGTTCCTTGTCTTCCTATTGTTTTATCACTAACACTGAAACGGAATAGTTATTACATTTCAACTTACCTACTATTAAAAATACCTCAGGCATTCAGGAAATTCTTGTTTTCACGAATAAATCTCTATTACCTCTCTCGAACCTTTTTAACTCTTTCGCCGTGCTGAAATCTGAATTCAAGAAACATATACTGGGATACAAGAGAGCAAAAGAACTAATCTATGAATTGCTCATCAAATCAGCCTGTCACCTAGATTTCTGCCAATAAGAAATTTTTAATGAGTTGATCAACTACCATTGTTTTTGGATTTTCTTGTCATGCTGCCACCGGGAAAATCACCTTTTCCGATAATAATTTTTATCAGGTCAGCTAAATCATGCGTTCACAAGAAATTTGTGAATTGTCGACGAATTCCGGTAGTTTTCATATTTTTTCCCTGCTTTCGCGGATTATCACGAATTTCTTAGTAGCGCGTCCAAATCAGCAGGATAGATAGTCGGTCGATATATGTCAGACTCCGTATAATTGGAGGTGGTCACAAAAGCATTTCCGTTCGAAATGAAACATTCATCCGACAATTTGAAGGAGTTGGTTTTGATATGAAAATTGTTTTCGCACACAATTTTTCCGCATTCGAATCTTTTATATCTTGATTCTTCACAGCCTGATGTATCCATAATTGATCACGAGAATATTCTGTGTTTCACCAAATTACTAGTTTGAAATATCTGTCGAAGATGATGCAATGGTACACTATGAAATTACACTTACCTCCTATACCAATTAGTACTTCTCAACTCTGGCTCCGCCCCTTTATGTTTATTTCCGCATAGACTTGAATCATGCTGAGTTAGCGAGATGTTCCTTGTCTTCCTATTGTTTTATCACTAACACTGAAACGGAATAGTTATTACATTTCAACTTACCTACTATTAAAAATACCTCAGGCATTCAGGAAATTCTTGTTTTCACGAATAAATCTCTATTACCTCTCTCGAACCTTTTTAACTCTTTCGCCGTGCTGAAATCTGAATTCAAGAAACATATACTGGGATACAAGAGAGCAAAAGAACTAATCTATGAATTGCTCATCAAATCAGCCTGTCACCTAGATTTCTGCCAATAAGAAATTTTTAATGAGTTGATCAACTACCATTGTTTTTGGATTTTCTTGTCATGCTGCCACCGGGAAAATCACCTTTTCCGATAATAATTTTTATCAGGTCAGCTAAATCATGCGTTCACAAGAAATTTGTGAATTGTCGACGAATTCCGGTAGTTTTCATATTTTTTCCCTGCTTTCGCGGATTATCACGAATTTCTTAGTAGCGCGTCCAAATCAGCAGGATAGATAGTCGGTCGATATATGTCAGACTCCGTATAATTGGAGGTGGTCACAAAAGCATTTCCGTTCGAAATGAAACATTCATCCGACAATTTGAAGGAGTTGGTTTTGATATGAAAATTGTTTTCGCACACAATTTTTCCGCATTCGAATCTTTTATATCTTGATTCTTCACAGCCTGATGTATCCATAATTGATCACGAGAATATTCTGTGTTTCACCAAATTACTAGTTTGAAATATCTGTCGAAGATGATGCAATGGTACACTATGAAATTACACTTACCTCCTATACCAATTAGTACTTCTCAACTCTGGCTCCGCCCCTTTATGTTTATTTCCGCATAGACTTGAATCATGCTGAGTTAGCGAGATGTTCCTTGTCTTCCTATTGTTTTATCACTAACACTGAAACGGAATAGTTATTACATTTCAACTTACCTACTATTAAAAATACCTCAGGCATTCAGGAAATTCTTGTTTTCACGAATAAATCTCTATTACCTCTCTCGAACCTTTTTAACTCTTTCGCCGTGCTGAAATCTGAATTCAAGAAACATATACTGGGATACAAGAGAGCAAAAGAACTAATCTATGAATTGCTCATCAAATCAGCCTGTCACCTAGATTTCTGCCAATAAGAAATTTTTAATGAGTTGATCAACTACCATTGTTTTTGGATTTTCTTGTCATGCTGCCACCGGGAAAATCACCTTTTCCGATAATAATTTTTATCAGGTCAGCTAAATCATGCGTTCACAAGAAATTTGTGAATTGTCGACGAATTCCGGTAGTTTTCATATTTTTTCCCTGCTTTCGCGGATTATCACGAATTTCTTAGTAGCGCGTCCAAATCAGCAGGATAGATAGTCGGTCGATATATGTCAGACTCCGTATAATTGGAGGTGGTCACAAAAGCATTTCCGTTCGAAATGAAACATTCATCCGACAATTTGAAGGAGTTGGTTTTGATATGAAAATTGTTTTCGCACACAATTTTTCCGCATTCGAATCTTTTATATCTTGATTCTTCACAGCCTGATGTATCCATAATTGATCACGAGAATATTCTGTGTTTCACCAAATTACTAGTTTGAAATATCTGTCGAAGATGATGCAATGGTACACTATGAAATTACACTTACCTCCTATACCAATTAGTACTTCTCAACTCTGGCTCCGCCCCTTTATGTTTATTTCCGCATAGACTTGAATCATGCTGAGTTAGCGAGATGTTCCTTGTCTTCCTATTGTTTTATCACTAACACTGAAACGGAATAGTTATTACATTTCAACTTACCTACTATTAAAAATACCTCAGGCATTCAGGAAATTCTTGTTTTCACGAATAAATCTCTATTACCTCTCTCGAACCTTTTTAACTCTTTCGCCGTGCTGAAATCTGAATTCAAGAAACATATACTGGGATACAAGAGAGCAAAAGAACTAATCTATGAATTGCTCATCAAATCAGCCTGTCACCTAGATTTCTGCCAATAAGAAATTTTTAATGAGTTGATCAACTACCATTGTTTTTGGATTTTCTTGTCATGCTGCCACCGGGAAAATCACCTTTTCCGATAATAATTTTTATCAGGTCAGCTAAATCATGCGTTCACAAGAAATTTGTGAATTGTCGACGAATTCCGGTAGTTTTCATATTTTTTCCCTGCTTTCGCGGATTATCACGAATTTCTTAGTAGCGCGTCCAAATCAGCAGGATAGATAGTCGGTCGATATATGTCAGACTCCGTATAATTGGAGGTGGTCACAAAAGCATTTCCGTTCGAAATGAAACATTCATCCGACAATTTGAAGGAGTTGGTTTTGATATGAAAATTGTTTTCGCACACAATTTTTCCGCATTCGAATCTTTTATATCTTGATTCTTCACAGCCTGATGTATCCATAATTGATCACGAGAATATTCTGTGTTTCACCAAATTACTAGTTTGAAATATCTGTCGAAGATGATGCAATGGTACACTATGAAATTACACTTACCTCCTATACCAATTAGTACTTCTCAACTCTGGCTCCGCCCCTTTATGTTTATTTCCGCATAGACTTGAATCATGCTGAGTTAGCGAGATGTTCCTTGTCTTCCTATTGTTTTATCACTAACACTGAAACGGAATAGTTATTACATTTCAACTTACCTACTATTAAAAATACCTCAGGCATTCAGGAAATTCTTGTTTTCACGAATAAATCTCTATTACCTCTCTCGAACCTTTTTAACTCTTTCGCCGTGCTGAAATCTGAATTCAAGAAACATATACTGGGATACAAGAGAGCAAAAGAACTAATCTATGAATTGCTCATCAAATCAGCCTGTCACCTAGATTTCTGCCAATAAGAAATTTTTAATGAGTTGATCAACTACCATTGTTTTTGGATTTTCTTGTCATGCTGCCACCGGGAAAATCACCTTTTCCGATAATAATTTTTATCAGGTCAGCTAAATCATGCGTTCACAAGAAATTTGTGAATTGTCGACGAATTCCGGTAGTTTTCATATTTTTTCCCTGCTTTCGCGGATTATCACGAATTTCTTAGTAGCGCGTCCAAATCAGCAGGATAGATAGTCGGTCGATATATGTCAGACTCCGTATAATTGGAGGTGGTCACAAAAGCATTTCCGTTCGAAATGAAACATTCATCCGACAATTTGAAGGAGTTGGTTTTGATATGAAAATTGTTTTCGCACACAATTTTTCCGCATTCGAATCTTTTATATCTTGATTCTTCACAGCCTGATGTATCCATAATTGATCACGAGAATATTCTGTGTTTCACCAAATTACTAGTTTGAAATATCTGTCGAAGATGATGCAATGGTACACTATGAAATTACACTTACCTCCTATACCAATTAGTACTTCTCAACTCTGGCTCCGCCCCTTTATGTTTATTTCCGCATAGACTTGAATCATGCTGAGTTAGCGAGATGTTCCTTGTCTTCCTATTGTTTTATCACTAACACTGAAACGGAATAGTTATTACATTTCAACTTACCTACTATTAAAAATACCTCAGGCATTCAGGAAATTCTTGTTTTCACGAATAAATCTCTATTACCTCTCTCGAACCTTTTTAACTCTTTCGCCGTGCTGAAATCTGAATTCAAGAAACATATACTGGGATACAAGAGAGCAAAAGAACTAATCTATGAATTGCTCATCAAATCAGCCTGTCACCTAGATTTCTGCCAATAAGAAATTTTTAATGAGTTGATCAACTACCATTGTTTTTGGATTTTCTTGTCATGCTGCCACCGGGAAAATCACCTTTTCCGATAATAATTTTTATCAGGTCAGCTAAATCATGCGTTCACAAGAAATTTGTGAATTGTCGACGAATTCCGGTAGTTTTCATATTTTTTCCCTGCTTTCGCGGATTATCACGAATTTCTTAGTAGCGCGTCCAAATCAGCAGGATAGATAGTCGGTCGATATATGTCAGACTCCGTATAATTGGAGGTGGTCACAAAAGCATTTCCGTTCGAAATGAAACATTCATCCGACAATTTGAAGGAGTTGGTTTTGATATGAAAATTGTTTTCGCACACAATTTTTCCGCATTCGAATCTTTTATATCTTGATTCTTCACAGCCTGATGTATCCATAATTGATCACGAGAATATTCTGTGTTTCACCAAATTACTAGTTTGAAATATCTGTCGAAGATGATGCAATGGTACACTATGAAATTACACTTACCTCCTATACCAATTAGTACTTCTCAACTCTGGCTCCGCCCCTTTATGTTTATTTCCGCATAGACTTGAATCATGCTGAGTTAGCGAGATGTTCCTTGTCTTCCTATTGTTTTATCACTAACACTGAAACGGAATAGTTATTACATTTCAACTTACCTACTATTAAAAATACCTCAGGCATTCAGGAAATTCTTGTTTTCACGAATAAATCTCTATTACCTCTCTCGAACCTTTTTAACTCTTTCGCCGTGCTGAAATCTGAATTCAAGAAACATATACTGGGATACAAGAGAGCAAAAGAACTAATCTATGAATTGCTCATCAAATCAGCCTGTCACCTAGATTTCTGCCAATAAGAAATTTTTAATGAGTTGATCAACTACCATTGTTTTTGGATTTTCTTGTCATGCTGCCACCGGGAAAATCACCTTTTCCGATAATAATTTTTATCAGGTCAGCTAAATCATGCGTTCACAAGAAATTTGTGAATTGTCGACGAATTCCGGTAGTTTTCATATTTTTTCCCTGCTTTCGCGGATTATCACGAATTTCTTAGTAGCGCGTCCAAATCAGCAGGATAGATAGTCGGTCGATATATGTCAGACTCCGTATAATTGGAGGTGGTCACAAAAGCATTTCCGTTCGAAATGAAACATTCATCCGACAATTTGAAGGAGTTGGTTTTGATATGAAAATTGTTTTCGCACACAATTTTTCCGCATTCGAATCTTTTATATCTTGATTCTTCACAGCCTGATGTATCCATAATTGATCACGAGAATATTCTGTGTTTCACCAAATTACTAGTTTGAAATATCTGTCGAAGATGATGCAATGGTACACTATGAAATTACACTTACCTCCTATACCAATTAGTACTTCTCAACTCTGGCTCCGCCCCTTTATGTTTATTTCCGCATAGACTTGAATCATGCTGAGTTAGCGAGATGTTCCTTGTCTTCCTATTGTTTTATCACTAACACTGAAACGGAATAGTTATTACATTTCAACTTACCTACTATTAAAAATACCTCAGGCATTCAGGAAATTCTTGTTTTCACGAATAAATCTCTATTACCTCTCTCGAACCTTTTTAACTCTTTCGCCGTGCTGAAATCTGAATTCAAGAAACATATACTGGGATACAAGAGAGCAAAAGAACTAATCTATGAATTGCTCATCAAATCAGCCTGTCACCTAGATTTCTGCCAATAAGAAATTTTTAATGAGTTGATCAACTACCATTGTTTTTGGATTTTCTTGTCATGCTGCCACCGGGAAAATCACCTTTTCCGATAATAATTTTTATCAGGTCAGCTAAATCATGCGTTCACAAGAAATTTGTGAATTGTCGACGAATTCCGGTAGTTTTCATATTTTTTCCCTGCTTTCGCGGATTATCACGAATTTCTTAGTAGCGCGTCCAAATCAGCAGGATAGATAGTCGGTCGATATATGTCAGACTCCGTATAATTGGAGGTGGTCACAAAAGCATTTCCGTTCGAAATGAAACATTCATCCGACAATTTGAAGGAGTTGGTTTTGATATGAAAATTGTTTTCGCACACAATTTTTCCGCATTCGAATCTTTTATATCTTGATTCTTCACAGCCTGATGTATCCATAATTGATCACGAGAATATTCTGTGTTTCACCAAATTACTAGTTTGAAATATCTGTCGAAGATGATGCAATGGTACACTATGAAATTACACTTACCTCCTATACCAATTAGTACTTCTCAACTCTGGCTCCGCCCCTTTATGTTTATTTCCGCATAGACTTGAATCATGCTGAGTTAGCGAGATGTTCCTTGTCTTCCTATTGTTTTATCACTAACACTGAAACGGAATAGTTATTACATTTCAACTTACCTACTATTAAAAATACCTCAGGCATTCAGGAAATTCTTGTTTTCACGAATAAATCTCTATTACCTCTCTCGAACCTTTTTAACTCTTTCGCCGTGCTGAAATCTGAATTCAAGAAACATATACTGGGATACAAGAGAGCAAAAGAACTAATCTATGAATTGCTCATCAAATCAGCCTGTCACCTAGATTTCTGCCAATAAGAAATTTTTAATGAGTTGATCAACTACCATTGTTTTTGGATTTTCTTGTCATGCTGCCACCGGGAAAATCACCTTTTCCGATAATAATTTTTATCAGGTCAGCTAAATCATGCGTTCACAAGAAATTTGTGAATTGTCGACGAATTCCGGTAGTTTTCATATTTTTTCCCTGCTTTCGCGGATTATCACGAATTTCTTAGTAGCGCGTCCAAATCAGCAGGATAGATAGTCGGTCGATATATGTCAGACTCCGTATAATTGGAGGTGGTCACAAAAGCATTTCCGTTCGAAATGAAACATTCATCCGACAATTTGAAGGAGTTGGTTTTGATATGAAAATTGTTTTCGCACACAATTTTTCCGCATTCGAATCTTTTATATCTTGATTCTTCACAGCCTGATGTATCCATAATTGATCACGAGAATATTCTGTGTTTCACCAAATTACTAGTTTGAAATATCTGTCGAAGATGATGCAATGGTACACTATGAAATTACACTTACCTCCTATACCAATTAGTACTTCTCAACTCTGGCTCCGCCCCTTTATGTTTATTTCCGCATAGACTTGAATCATGCTGAGTTAGCGAGATGTTCCTTGTCTTCCTATTGTTTTATCACTAACACTGAAACGGAATAGTTATTACATTTCAACTTACCTACTATTAAAAATACCTCAGGCATTCAGGAAATTCTTGTTTTCACGAATAAATCTCTATTACCTCTCTCGAACCTTTTTAACTCTTTCGCCGTGCTGAAATCTGAATTCAAGAAACATATACTGGGATACAAGAGAGCAAAAGAACTAATCTATGAATTGCTCATCAAATCAGCCTGTCACCTAGATTTCTGCCAATAAGAAATTTTTAATGAGTTGATCAACTACCATTGTTTTTGGATTTTCTTGTCATGCTGCCACCGGGAAAATCACCTTTTCCGATAATAATTTTTATCAGGTCAGCTAAATCATGCGTTCACAAGAAATTTGTGAATTGTCGACGAATTCCGGTAGTTTTCATATTTTTTCCCTGCTTTCGCGGATTATCACGAATTTCTTAGTAGCGCGTCCAAATCAGCAGGATAGATAGTCGGTCGATATATGTCAGACTCCGTATAATTGGAGGTGGTCACAAAAGCATTTCCGTTCGAAATGAAACATTCATCCGACAATTTGAAGGAGTTGGTTTTGATATGAAAATTGTTTTCGCACACAATTTTTCCGCATTCGAATCTTTTATATCTTGATTCTTCACAGCCTGATGTATCCATAATTGATCACGAGAATATTCTGTGTTTCACCAAATTACTAGTTTGAAATATCTGTCGAAGATGATGCAATGGTACACTATGAAATTACACTTACCTCCTATACCAATTAGTACTTCTCAACTCTGGCTCCGCCCCTTTATGTTTATTTCCGCATAGACTTGAATCATGCTGAGTTAGCGAGATGTTCCTTGTCTTCCTATTGTTTTATCACTAACACTGAAACGGAATAGTTATTACATTTCAACTTACCTACTATTAAAAATACCTCAGGCATTCAGGAAATTCTTGTTTTCACGAATAAATCTCTATTACCTCTCTCGAACCTTTTTAACTCTTTCGCCGTGCTGAAATCTGAATTCAAGAAACATATACTGGGATACAAGAGAGCAAAAGAACTAATCTATGAATTGCTCATCAAATCAGCCTGTCACCTAGATTTCTGCCAATAAGAAATTTTTAATGAGTTGATCAACTACCATTGTTTTTGGATTTTCTTGTCATGCTGCCACCGGGAAAATCACCTTTTCCGATAATAATTTTTATCAGGTCAGCTAAATCATGCGTTCACAAGAAATTTGTGAATTGTCGACGAATTCCGGTAGTTTTCATATTTTTTCCCTGCTTTCGCGGATTATCACGAATTTCTTAGTAGCGCGTCCAAATCAGCAGGATAGATAGTCGGTCGATATATGTCAGACTCCGTATAATTGGAGGTGGTCACAAAAGCATTTCCGTTCGAAATGAAACATTCATCCGACAATTTGAAGGAGTTGGTTTTGATATGAAAATTGTTTTCGCACACAATTTTTCCGCATTCGAATCTTTTATATCTTGATTCTTCACAGCCTGATGTATCCATAATTGATCACGAGAATATTCTGTGTTTCACCAAATTACTAGTTTGAAATATCTGTCGAAGATGATGCAATGGTACACTATGAAATTACACTTACCTCCTATACCAATTAGTACTTCTCAACTCTGGCTCCGCCCCTTTATGTTTATTTCCGCATAGACTTGAATCATGCTGAGTTAGCGAGATGTTCCTTGTCTTCCTATTGTTTTATCACTAACACTGAAACGGAATAGTTATTACATTTCAACTTACCTACTATTAAAAATACCTCAGGCATTCAGGAAATTCTTGTTTTCACGAATAAATCTCTATTACCTCTCTCGAACCTTTTTAACTCTTTCGCCGTGCTGAAATCTGAATTCAAGAAACATATACTGGGATACAAGAGAGCAAAAGAACTAATCTATGAATTGCTCATCAAATCAGCCTGTCACCTAGATTTCTGCCAATAAGAAATTTTTAATGAGTTGATCAACTACCATTGTTTTTGGATTTTCTTGTCATGCTGCCACCGGGAAAATCACCTTTTCCGATAATAATTTTTATCAGGTCAGCTAAATCATGCGTTCACAAGAAATTTGTGAATTGTCGACGAATTCCGGTAGTTTTCATATTTTTTCCCTGCTTTCGCGGATTATCACGAATTTCTTAGTAGCGCGTCCAAATCAGCAGGATAGATAGTCGGTCGATATATGTCAGACTCCGTATAATTGGAGGTGGTCACAAAAGCATTTCCGTTCGAAATGAAACATTCATCCGACAATTTGAAGGAGTTGGTTTTGATATGAAAATTGTTTTCGCACACAATTTTTCCGCATTCGAATCTTTTATATCTTGATTCTTCACAGCCTGATGTATCCATAATTGATCACGAGAATATTCTGTGTTTCACCAAATTACTAGTTTGAAATATCTGTCGAAGATGATGCAATGGTACACTATGAAATTACACTTACCTCCTATACCAATTAGTACTTCTCAACTCTGGCTCCGCCCCTTTATGTTTATTTCCGCATAGACTTGAATCATGCTGAGTTAGCGAGATGTTCCTTGTCTTCCTATTGTTTTATCACTAACACTGAAACGGAATAGTTATTACATTTCAACTTACCTACTATTAAAAATACCTCAGGCATTCAGGAAATTCTTGTTTTCACGAATAAATCTCTATTACCTCTCTCGAACCTTTTTAACTCTTTCGCCGTGCTGAAATCTGAATTCAAGAAACATATACTGGGATACAAGAGAGCAAAAGAACTAATCTATGAATTGCTCATCAAATCAGCCTGTCACCTAGATTTCTGCCAATAAGAAATTTTTAATGAGTTGATCAACTACCATTGTTTTTGGATTTTCTTGTCATGCTGCCACCGGGAAAATCACCTTTTCCGATAATAATTTTTATCAGGTCAGCTAAATCATGCGTTCACAAGAAATTTGTGAATTGTCGACGAATTCCGGTAGTTTTCATATTTTTTCCCTGCTTTCGCGGATTATCACGAATTTCTTAGTAGCGCGTCCAAATCAGCAGGATAGATAGTCGGTCGATATATGTCAGACTCCGTATAATTGGAGGTGGTCACAAAAGCATTTCCGTTCGAAATGAAACATTCATCCGACAATTTGAAGGAGTTGGTTTTGATATGAAAATTGTTTTCGCACACAATTTTTCCGCATTCGAATCTTTTATATCTTGATTCTTCACAGCCTGATGTATCCATAATTGATCACGAGAATATTCTGTGTTTCACCAAATTACTAGTTTGAAATATCTGTCGAAGATGATGCAATGGTACACTATGAAATTACACTTACCTCCTATACCAATTAGTACTTCTCAACTCTGGCTCCGCCCCTTTATGTTTATTTCCGCATAGACTTGAATCATGCTGAGTTAGCGAGATGTTCCTTGTCTTCCTATTGTTTTATCACTAACACTGAAACGGAATAGTTATTACATTTCAACTTACCTACTATTAAAAATACCTCAGGCATTCAGGAAATTCTTGTTTTCACGAATAAATCTCTATTACCTCTCTCGAACCTTTTTAACTCTTTCGCCGTGCTGAAATCTGAATTCAAGAAACATATACTGGGATACAAGAGAGCAAAAGAACTAATCTATGAATTGCTCATCAAATCAGCCTGTCACCTAGATTTCTGCCAATAAGAAATTTTCAATGAGTTGATCAACTACCATTGTTTTTGGATTTTCTTGTCATGCTGCCACCGGGAAAATCACCTTTTCCGATAATAATTTTTATCAGGTCAGCTAAATCATGCGTTCACAAGAAATTTGTGAATTGTCGACGAATTCCGGTAGTTTTCATATTTTTTCCCTGCTTTCGCGGATTATCACGAATTTCTTAGTAGCGCGTCCAAATCAGCAGGATAGATAGTCGGTCGATATATGTCAGACTCCGTATAATTGGAGGTGGTCACAAAAGCATTTCCGTTCGAAATGAAACATTCATCCGACAATTTGAAGGAGTTGGTTTTGATATGAAAATTGTTTTCGCACACAATTTTTCCGCATTCGAATCTTTTATATCTTGATTCTTCACAGCCTGATGTATCCATAATTGATCACGAGAATATTCTGTGTTTCACCAAATTACTAGTTTGAAATATCTGTCGAAGATGATGCAATGGTACACTATGAAATTACACTTACCTCCTATACCAATTAGTACTTCTCAACTCTGGCTCCGCCCCTTTATGTTTATTTCCGCATAGACTTGAATCATGCTGAGTTAGCGAGATGTTCCTTGTCTTCCTATTGTTTTATCACTAACACTGAAACGGAATAGTTATTACATTTCAACTTACCTACTATTAAAAATACCTCAGGCATTCAGGAAATTCTTGTTTTCACGAATAAATCTCTATTACCTCTCTCGAACCTTTTTAACTCTTTCGCCGTGCTGAAATCTGAATTCAAGAAACATATACTGGGATACAAGAGAGCAAAAGAACTAATCTATGAATTGCTCATCAAATCAGCCTGTCACCTAGATTTCTGCCAATAAGAAATTTTTAATGAGTTGATCAACTACCATTGTTTTTGGATTTTCTTGTCATGCTGCCACCGGGAAAATCACCTTTTCCGATAATAATTTTTATCAGGTCAGCTAAATCATGCGTTCACAAGAAATTTGTGAATTGTCGACGAATTCCGGTAGTTTTCATATTTTTTCCCTGCTTTCGCGGATTATCACGAATTTCTTAGTAGCGCGTCCAAATCAGCAGGATAGATAGTCGGTCGATATATGTCAGACTCCGTATAATTGGAGGTGGTCACAAAAGCATTTCCGTTCGAAATGAAACATTCATCCGACAATTTGAAGGAGTTGGTTTTGATATGAAAATTGTTTTCGCACACAATTTTTCCGCATTCGAATCTTTTATATCTTGATTCTTCACAGCCTGATGTATCCATAATTGATCACGAGAATATTCTGTGTTTCACCAAATTACTAGTTTGAAATATCTGTCGAAGATGATGCAATGGTACACTATGAAATTACACTTACCTCCTATACCAATTAGTACTTCTCAACTCTGGCTCCGCCCCTTTATGTTTATTTCCGCATAGACTTGAATCATGCTGTGTTAGCGAGATGTTCCTTGTCTTCCTATTGTTTTATCACTAACACTGAAACGGAATAGTTATTACATTTCAACTTACCTACTATTAAAAATACCTCAGGCATTCAGGAAATTCTTGTTTTCACGAATAAATCTCTATTACCTCTCTCGAACCTTTTTAACTCTTTCGCCGTGCTGAAATCTGAATTCAAGAAACATATACTGGGATACAAGAGAGCAAAAGAACTAATCTATGAATTGCTCATCAAATCAGCCTGTCACCTAGATTTCTGCCAATAAGAAATTTTTAATGAGTTGATCAACTACCATTGTTTTTGGATTTTCTTGTCATGCTGCCACCGGGAAAATCACCTTTTCCGATAATAATTTTTATCAGGTCAGCTAAATCATGCGTTCACAAGAAATTTGTGAATTGTCGACGAATTCCGGTAGTTTTCATATTTTTTCCCTGCTTTCGCGGATTATCACGAATTTCTTAGTAGCGCGTCCAAATCAGCAGGATAGATAGTCGGTCGATATATGTCAGACTCCGTATAATTGGAGGTGGTCACAAAAGCATTTCCGTTCGAAATGAAACATTCATCCGACAATTTGAAGGAGTTGGTTTTGATATGAAAATTGTTTTCGCACACAATTTTTCCGCATTCGAATCTTTTATATCTTGATTCTTCACAGCCTGATGTATCCATAATTGATCACGAGAATATTCTGTGTTTCACCAAATTACTAGTTTGAAATATCTGTCGAAGATGATGCAATGGTACACTATGAAATTACACTTACCTCCTATACCAATTAGTACTTCTCAACTCTGGCTCCGCCCCTTTATGTTTATTTCCGCATAGACTTGAATCATGCTGAGTTAGCGAGATGTTCCTTGTCTTCCTATTGTTTTATCACTAACACTGAAACGAAATAGTTATTACATTTCAACTTACCTACTATTAAAAATACCTCAGGCATTCAGGAAATTCTTGTTTTCACGAATAAATCTCTATTACCTCTCTCGAACCTTTTTAACTCTTTCGCCGTGCTGAAATCTGAATTCAAGAAACATATACTGGGATACAAGAGAGCAAAAGAACTAATCTATGAATTGCTCATCAAATCAGCCTGTCACCTAGATTTCTGCCAATAAGAAATTTTCAATGAGTTGATCAACTACCATTGTTTTTGGATTTTCTTGTCATGCTGCCACCGGGAAAATCACCTTTTCCGATAATAATTTTTATCAGGTCAGCTAAATCATGCTGTAATGAAGCTCGGTTTCTTGTTTAATTAAGTAACCGATTTTCATTTAAAGATATTTCATAAATTTTCTGGTTCCGGAATTATTTCCGACTGTGTGGAAGAACGCCGTTTATTCCTGTTAATGTTTATTTCATTTTTTCTACATATTAGAAAAACATCCGGTAGTAGAAGATCGGTCCCGAGAACGGCATTTTTTTCACATATGGTCTAGTTTGAAAACGCATTATTGGAGTCGAAAATTCCAGAAATTTTCGACGACGCAAGTACAAAACGCTTCCCCTCCCCCGAGGTTATAAAAGACGGGGTTCTCTTCAGCCAGAATTAATTGCCGTTGAATTCCCTTTTAAGTTGCGTTTGAGTTGAGATTAAATTGCGTTTAAAAATTCCGTGTAGATCCCGAGTTTTTTTTTTAGTTGAGATTGATTCTTACTTTGAATTTTCGAAGTACCGTAAGTAAACCAAAGAGACCGATATTTGACTGGCCCGGTTGTGTAAAACCGCATATCGCCGTTGTCTCGTTAACCAATACGAGTAGACGGACGAATTTTACTTACCTTCAAAAAGGAGGCGAAATTTTTGAACCGACGAACACTAAGTTCTGACCGTTCAACTTGGCCATTCAGATTCTGGGATCAATAAGTGCATATTAATTCTGGCTAGTTCTGATCGGGAAAACGTTTTCAACCGTGTAAGGTGCTCACAATCAGACCTGTTGTATCACTTGTATTTATAATAGATACCTTGTTCTTTCTTTCTTTTATCTGTGTCATAAACTCTTAAAACTACTGGTTTTATACTTCACCTTTCTCCCGGCATTTCCCGATTAGGAAAGTCATAGTTTTCCCCTTCTGGGAAAACAGAAATATATTAACAGAGGCTTTACTCTTGACTAGCAAATTATCGCTAACATCCTAGATAAACTCGAATCCTGTCTTCGACTAGAGACTACCCAGGTAGGTTTGCTATTTTCCCCTATTTAGCCGTTTCAGTACGAAAAATAGCTGGCGCCCAAGCAACCCCGTTTTCCGAGAGAAACTCAACAGAAAATTTGGTGGCCAGACATAATTAGTAGGATTGATAAATGGCGGCGGCACCGTTATACAAAAATGGCGAACAAACCGTCACAAAATGGCACCTCTGAGCAGGGACTTTCAGAGTGAGTTTCTTTTTTGATTATTTTCTACACTACACCTGAACTTTTGGAAACCGCAAGAAATAAAGTGATTACAGGTATTTTGCCGGTGAAATTCTACTGACTATTGTGAATTGTGCATTTTTTTTCTTTGATTTGACATTCGTAACCATTTTTTCTTTAGTGCTTGCGTTTTCTGGTATAAGGAAGTGAAAACCTGAGTGAAATAAACTTGAATATCTGTGTTTTATTACTTTTTTATCATCTCATGAACTGTTTGAATATTTTGATTATTGTTGAACTGATATAGTGAATTGAAAATCTATTGAAACATATTTTCAGAAAGTTTTCAGTTTCAGGGTAATTGTTGAATAAGGCAATTTATTTTACAGTCAAGCCATACCTTATTAGTTTTGAATTTCAGAATATTATTTTTGTGTTTAAACCGTTAACTGAGCTGATATTCCAAAATTGCCCTGCAACCTCTGAGAATTTTCCAATTTCAAGAACTTTATTACTGTTTTCTGATTAAATATTTCTTTCATAACCGAAGTTATTTGATAATTTTTTAAAATTTCAAATTTTTTATTGAACCGTTATCATAATCCAAATTTACATTGTGATTGGCCTGTGTTTTCTGATACTGTTTGAACTTCAGGAAATTAATTGATCCGTTAACCGTTCTGAGTTGTTAAATATTTCAGTTTTCTTATATTTTCAATATTTCCTGGAATTCTCAGATCACTTGACACTGGTCAGACTGATAAAACATTTTCTTTTTGAATTCTGGTTTCTCCTTTTATTTAATAAACAGTATTTGAGAACTTTAAACTTTCGGCAAGAAATAGTTATTTGTGTGACAATTTATTGAACATTGGTAGTAGCACAACTGGACACCGAATTGGTTTTAGAGACATATTGTGCGTGTGATAGGCTAATTATCGGAGTGCTGATTATACCGGGATATAGAGAACTACAGGGAGTTAAATATGGATGTATATCGATTACTCAGCGACGAGCTGACATATGAGTTGAACCTGCGGGGCCAACCGATCCCCAGCACAGTCATGGCAAAGCGGAGTCTGCTGCGTCAGGTCCTTCAATCCGAAGTACCAGTTCAACCACCGATTATCGATAACCCAACACTGGAAATGGAGACATGTAAGAATAAACTTACCGACTTAGTAGAAGCCATTCAGAACTTCAACTACAGTAACGCGGTCAACGAATTTCCACGGATTTTCACGAGGTTAAGACACATACAAGGGAGGTTAAGCTTTATTAACACGGAAGATGAAACACAGGTACAAACAGTGGAACAAATGAAGAAGACAACGATCAGAGCCTTGGAGGCTTTGGAAGAGCTCCGTACTGCCAGCGATCAGGTAGTGCAAACGGAAGCTGATCCCCAGAGTGGATCCCTCTTGGATACCGAAGTTCCGAATTCTCCTGGAATGTCTCCGATTCAACCACAGTCAGGAACCAGAGTGGAATCGTCACTGATCGACCTTGGAGATGGAATCAATCCTCCACCGGTAGTCCAGGTTCCCCGTCCAGCGACACCTGAAAGAAATGTTGTATTAGAAAGAGTTTTAGATGAAACAAAGCAAACATGTAAGGGATTATTACAACAATTACCCACTGTTCCTGTTACGCAACTTCAACAACCGAAAATGAGATCCGAGGAGGATACACCGAGACGTTGGACCAGCTCTGTCAGGAGGGTATCTTTCCCTGACCTACAAATACCGATGGGTAACCTTCACCGACCTGTGAACCAGACATTCATTCAACCGGAATATGAAGTCCGAACACCCCCAGCACCAGCAATACCGGTGTATAAATGGACAGTGTCATTTGATGGCACGAGCAGCGTGACAAATTTTATAGAGGAAGTGGAAAGACTAGCTGAGTCACGTAAGACCCCCTTGGAACAAGTATTTGAGTCAGCATACGAACTACTCAAGAGCGACGCTAGAGATTGGTTCATTCTCAGACGAGGTTCGTTTACGAATTGGGAAGACTTCAAAACACGACTGAAAGAGGCTTTCTTACCTGTGAACTATGAGGAAACTCTGCTGGAAGAGATAAAGCGACGAACACAAGGCCCGAACGAGAAACTTCTATTATATGTCACTCGCATGCAGAATTTGTTCCAGAAATTAACCGAAAACAGACCGTCTGAAGAGGAACAAATACGTCTAATAAGAAAAAGGTTATTACCATCTTTGCAGCAAGCCTTGGCCTTCCAGGAAACTCGCACGTATGACGAACTTCTGCGAAAAGGAAAAGTATTTGAATTAGTACAATGGCAGATGAATCAATATACTGGACCACCCTCCAAACCAGGCTTAATCGATGAACCTCATCTGACCTACAGTTCACGCACTACAAGCCGATACCAAGCAAGCTTCCCAATACATGTCGATAATCAGAATCAGGAATGGAGAACTCGATCAATTTCCCCACAACCAAGATCAATCCAAACCGAGCAAATTCAACAAACTTCCCAGAGTCGAAACAACGATCGTCGCCGACCATCAACTCAGGAAAGACAAACCGAACCGAATGAAAATCAAACCGAAGAACGACCGAGAAGGAGAGTTTCCTTTCAGACCCAGTGTTTTCGATGTGGTAGATATGGCCACATGCGTCGAGAATGCCGAGGAAAGGCAAGACTGTTTTGTTCCAGATGCCAGAGAGAAGGAATATTGTCAAGAGACTGCCCATGTTCGGAAAACTATAGGTCTTCGGAAGCCCTGACTCCGTTAGCACTGACGATCATCAACGACAACCGACCTTTAGTAGAGATCTACGTAGCTGGTGAGCCATTCAGAGCCCTAGTAGATACAGGAGCAACAAGGAGCTTCTGCAGCCAAGCAGTGGCAGATCTATTCGAGGAACGAGGAGTTCCAGGAGAACCGGTAGATCATGGAGTGGTTAGGATTGCCAATGGCACCACCACCATCACGCCAAAACGTTATACGGCCCTCGTAAGAATAGAAGATTATACACTAGCTGATGTAAGATTTCTGCTGATTCCTGAATTACCGGTAGACATTATATTAGGAATGGATGTTCTTTCAATTTACAAATTTTCAGTAAACCTCAATTCCGCAGAATGTTACCTGGAGGGAAGATTGATTTCAAAACCGACCCCAGTCAAAGAACAGGTCCTGGAAGCTCGCACCACCGAAAAACAACTGTCAGAACTGACAATACATGGTACCACCGACCGGATAGAGCATGAAATTAAATCGAAACCTGGCACCAAACCGATTAAACAGAGATACCGAAAAGGATCTATGAACAAGCTGGCAGACAGTCTATCCCGCAACCCATCGCCATCTGTAAGTTCTGTGTGTCTAACAGAAGTGGAAACCCAATGTAAATGGTACACTAAAAAGCTACAGGCAGTACAGAAGGATCCTGAGAACTTCCCAGATTACTCCATAGTGGAGGGGAAACTGTATAGATGGATCCATGGAGATGGCACACCATGGAAGATGTGTGTACCCAGCGAAAAACGACCGGCCGTCCTGAAAGAGAACCATGATTCTGAATTAGCAGGTCATCTTGGAATTGCAAAAACCATCTCTCGAATTGCTAAAAACTACTACTGGCCAGGAATGTTTAGAGAAGTTGCAAAGTATGTGAGGAACTGTACATCGTGTCAACGCTACAAGCCACAACAACAAAAACCTGCCGGAAAAATGCAACCGCATAGAATAGTAGAAGCACCGTTTAGAGAAGTATCAACCGACATAATTGGACCATTGCCACGATCAAAGAAGGGAAATTCCTATATCGTTGTAATGCAGGACCGGTTCACCAAATGGGTTGAATGTCGCGCACTTAGGAGAGCCACCGCGAAGACAGTGTATTCTGCCCTATATGAACAGGTTATATTGAGATACGGCTGTCCAAAAGTAGTTATTTCAGACAACGGAGTGCAGTATGACAGCAGGTTGTTCAGAAACAGCCTCCAGGAATTGGGTATAGCACATAGATTTACCCCACCGTACTCGCCCCAGTGTAATGCTGTTGAAAGGGCCAACCGAACGTTAAAGACCATGATAGCGCAATTCTGTGAATCGGATCAGAGGGAATGGGATGACAAGTTATTAGAGTTAACCTTTGCCTTAAATACCGGAAAACAAGAATCGACCGGATTCACCCCAGCATTCCTGAACTACGGCAGGGAACTAACAATTCCCAGGGCGATTTATTCAGAAAACTCCCACGGTGAAGGAGTAGAAGAGGTGAATGGTAACACCTCAGAAGACCGAGTCAATCTTAATTACAGGACTCACCAGGTTCAGCGCCTACAGGAGACGTATGAATTCGTCCGGACCAGATTACAGCACGCCTTCAATCAGCAGGCAAGACACTACAACTTACGTAGACGAGAAATTCGATTTTTTGAAGGTGATCGAGTACTACGACGGGACCGTCCATTGTCATCTGCTGTTGATGGATTTGCAGCCAAATTGGCACCGAAGTTCACTGGTCCATACACCGTGGTGAAAGTAGTGTCTCCGGTCGTTTATGACCTGAAAGATGAGAATGGTAAGAGATGGTCGAACATTCACGTCAAGGATTTGAAACCCTTCCACGCCGGAAACCAAACCGGGCCCAGGCCCTAAGTACCGTCATAATGGAAAACCACCGATGAAACAGAGGGGACACCGGTTCAGGTGAAACGTATACTATCTAACCACTTAACATTTCTAACCTGAATAACGGAAGAAAAAAAAAGGGGGATCGTCCCACCTCTAACAAAAATAACATTATACTAAGTTTTGGAAATGCTAATTACCTTGATTTTCACAGAAGTGGCCAAAATGGAGAAATACAGAGTAGACTTTGTACGTATAGGGGACCGAGTGGTGACTTTTAACGTCCCCCTGGAGGACGGTGTACCGGAGAGAGCCCCTCCTGCAGGGAGCATGACGCCGGCACGGAGACAACCCCCGACCACGGCAACGCCGGGAAAGAGGACTACCTCGCCCCCACGGACACGGACGGTAGGCACAATGGGAAACCACGTTTACCTGGATGTCGGTCCGGGTGAATGCTGGAGGTGTGGACACGGAATCCACGCAAGGTCCGCATGCACGGGGAAACCCATCAAATTCTGCGGCCATTGTGGCAGGATCGGGACCCTGACCACAGACTGTCGGTGCCAGTTCCGACACTAAGAGGTGAAGCCTCACCTACTACCGGCCCCACCGAGAACTAAGAATGCCCGCCCATCTGGGCAAGGTCGGATTCAACCAACTCGTCAACACCGAATTCCAAACTGGGAATTCGATGGCCAGGCCAATTAGTCATCTGTAAAACGAACGGATCAACGAATGAGAGACCGGTACCGGACAAAATCAAGTAAAAATCACTAATAATCCCTCATTAACTGCCCCACCTTTTACGGATCTAATCTGACTAACCGTATCAGCCATTAACTTCTACTCTGTGTCAGAGTTCCAACAGTCAATTCATCCAGATTTATCTTACTGGAACATGACGCACTGTACCTGAAGATGAGTGCTACCCAATCGGTTTTATTACTAATATCTAACCCGTAACCTCTCATTCACATGCTGTTCTGATTGAGTGCACTTAGATTTTGGTACAGGTTGAACTAACTGAACTAACCACAGAGAAATCTAATACCTTAGTCCATTAACTGTAACATTGAAGGGACAGAGACATGTCTGGGTACTGGAACACAGTTCCTTTGCTACATTTCAATCTTAAGAAAACTCAGAAACCGTCCGTAGACATGTCTGTGTATCCTTAACTCAAATCTAACACCTTGGTCACACTAAGAGAAGTCAGAAGTCATGTATAACAGGAATAATTGAGATTCAACCTTAAAGAACGTTATTCAATGGCTGGATCAATTTGGGTCCAGAGAGAAAAAAAAGAGAGACTTTTTGAATTATATAAAGTGGTCTTTTTCCTAATAACTTCAATGTTGGCTGTTTTCATATAAAAGAACATTTTATATACTCTGAACTTTCATTCAAGTAATTTCCGGTAAATTTTTCTTGAGAAAATTTTTGAATTATATTGAGTCACTGTTTTCAAGAGAAATTTGTGTATTGTGTATTTTCATTGAGACGTTTCACAGTAAATTTATTGATGGTAACCTTTTGAATCGTAAACTGTTATCCTTCATGAAATAGTTTTGCCAGTGTCTGGTTTGCTTTGAATTATATTCCGTAAATGCTCATTGAATTATTTTCATTTCATTATTGGCTATTTCTTATGAGAACTTTAATTACCTTCTGCACTGTATGTAAACTCTCATCAAGCTACTTCCATTTCTATCTGTCATTAGATAACTGAGACCTCCACTGAATGATTTCACCGATGGATGTCATGGTATGGAACTATCTCCCACTGGTTGAACTGCCTTCCCTAGTAAACTCTCGTTGACTCATCTCACGCCCTGTAAATGGAATCATATCAAAGCTACCCTGGTTGCCAAAGATATGCTGCCTGTAAACATCTGGATCAAGCAAAGTATACCTGGTCAAGTCCGAAGTTATGCTTCAGTGTTAACTACCTCTCTACGACGAAATGAACTGTACTTGACAAATAATTTGTATGTTTAAGCTACCACTCCGAAGCTGAAGATGATAGGGGGACAAATGCAACCCACCTGCAAGAAATCTCGTCCATGGTCTGGGACAGTTTTTCCAACTGGAGCCCCTCTACAACCATCAGTCAAAGAGGTGCCCTGTGCCATACTGCTTCGTTCAACCACCTGAAAACTGAGAAGTTGAAACTACGTCGACATTTCTGGACCGAACTCACCATGAGAATTGCACAGTCGATCACCGATCACCGTTGGGGCCCTTTTTCCTGGTTCCACCTGCGTTGTCGCTTCGCACAATGATACGAAAACTACCGGTATCATGCTTCGCCCACAGTTTTCCGAGAGAAAATTCCACCATCCACGAAATTATCCATTCAAGGCACGAGTCACGAGAGGTTAAGAAGGCCATAGAACACCACCCAAACACAGTACGCCACATCGTTGCGTTCCAGCAGTACCGAGTTATCTCTGCGTTCGAGTCAACCTAGAAGCGCCACCTGACGGCTACCCCTGGGAGCATCCGAAATAAACTTATTTGTAAGTCTGATTGTGAGCTTTCGAACCGAACTTGATGGGACGCAAAAGAAAAGGGCTTTGTCAGCCTTTTCTTTTACCGACGAGGAGGGGATGTAATGAAGCTCGGTTTCTTGTTTAATTAAGTAACCGATTTTCATTTAAAGATATTTCATAAATTTTCTGGTTCCGGAATTATTTCCGAATGTGTGGAAGAACGCCGTTTATTCCTGTTAATGTTTATTTCATTTTTTCTACATATTAGAAAAACATCCGGTAGTAGAAGATCGGTCCCGAGAACGGCATTTTTTTCACATATGGTCTAGTTTGAAAACGCATTATTGGAGTCGAAAATTCCAGAAATTTTCGACGACGCAAGTACAAAACGCTTCCCCTCCCCCGAGGTTATAAAAGACGGGGTTCTCTTCAGCCAGAATTAATTGCCGTTGAATTCCGTTTTAAATTGCGTTTGAGTTGAGATTAAATTGCGTTTAAAAATTCCGTGTAGATCCCGAGTTTTTTTTTTAGTTGAGATTGATTTTTACTTTGAATTTTCGAAGTACCGTAAGTAAACCAAAGAGACCGATATTTGACTGGCCCGGTTGTGTAAAACCGCATATCGCCGTTGTCTCGTTAAACACCACGAGTAGACGGACGAATTTTACTTACCTTCAAAAAGGAGGCGAAATTTTTGAACCGACGAACACTAAGTTCTGACCGTTCAACTTGGCCATTCAGATTCTGGGATCAATAAGTGCATATTAATTCTGGCTAGTTCTGATCGGGAAAACGTTTTCAACCGTGTAAGGTGCTCACAATCAGACCTGTTGTATCACTTATATTTATAATAGATACCTTGTTCTTTCTTTCTTTTATCTGTGTCATAAACTCTTAAAACTACTGGTTTTATACTTCACCTTTCTCCCGGCATTTCCCGATTAGGAAAGTCATAGTTTTCCCCTTCTGGGAAAACAGAAATATATTAACAGAGGCTTTACTCTTGACTAGCAAATTATCGCTAACATCCTAGATAAACTCGAATCCTGTCTTCGACTAGAGACTACCCAGGTAGGTTTGCTATTTTCCCCTATTTAGCCGTTTCAGTACGAAAAATAGCTGGCGCCCAAGCAACCCCGTTTTCCGAGAGAAACTCAACAGAAAACTTGGTGGCCAGACATAATTAGTAGGATTGATAAATGGCGGCGGCACCGTTATACAAAAATGGCGAACAAACCGTCACAATGCGTTCACAAGAAATTTGTGAATTGTCGACGAATTCCGGTAGTTTTCATATTTTTTCCCTGCTTTCGCGGATTATCACGAATTTCTTAGTGGCGCGTCCAAATCAGCAGGATAGATAGTCGGTCGATATATGTCAGACTCCGTATAATTGGAGGTGGTCACAAAAGCATTTCCGTTCGAAATGAAACATTCATCCGACAATTTGAAGGAGTTGGTTTTGATATGAAAATTGTTTTCGCACACAATTTTTCCGCATTCGAATCTTTTATATCTTGATTCTTCACAGCCTGATGTATCCATAATTGATCACGAGAATATTCTGTGTTTCACCAAATTACTAGTTCGAAATATCTGTCGAAGATGATGCAATGGTACACTATGAAATTACACTTACCTCCTATACCAATTAGTACTTCTCAACTCTGGCTCCGCCCCTTTATGTTTATTTCCGCATAGACTTGAATCATGCTGAGTTAGCGAGATGTTCCTTGTCTTCCTATTGTTTTATCACTAACACTGAAACGGAATAGTTATTACATTTCAACTTACCTACTATTAAAAATACCTCAGGCATTCAGGAAATTCTTGTTTTCACGAATAAATCTCTATTACCTCTCTCGAACCTTTTTAACTCTTTCGCCGTGCTGAAATCTGAATTCAAGAAACATATACTGGGATACAAGAGAGCAAAAGAACTAATCTATGAATTGCTCATCAAATCAGCCTGTCACCTAGATTTCTGCCAATAAGAAATTTTTAATGAGTTGATCAACTACCATTGTTTTTGGATTTTCTTGTCATGCTGCAACCGGGAAAATCACCTTTTCCGATAATAATTTTTATCAGGTCAGCTAAATCATGCGTTCACAAGAAATTTGTGAATTGTCGACGAATTCCGGTAGTTTTCATATTTTTTACCTGCTTTCGCGGATTATCACGAATTTCTTAGTAGCGCGTCCAAATCAGCAAGATAGATAGTCGGTCGATATATGTCAGACTCCGTATAATTGGAGGTGGTCACAAAAGCATTTCCGTTCGAAATGAAACATTCATCCGACAATTTGAAGGAGTTGGTTTTGATATGAAAATTGTTTTCGCACACAATTTTTCCGCATTCGAATCTTTTATATCTTGATTCTTCACAGCCTGATGTATCCATAATTGATCACGAGAATATTCTGTGTTTCACCAAATTACCAGTTTGAAATATCTGTCGAAGATGATGCAAAGGTACACTATGAAATTACACTTACCTCCTATACCAATTAGTACTTCTCAACTCTGGCTCCGCCCCTTTATGTTTATTTCCGCATAGACTTGAATCATGCTGAGTTAGCGAGATGTTCCTTGTCTTCCTATTGTTTTATCACTAACACTGAAACGGAATAGTTATTACATTTCAACTAACCTACTATTAAAAATACCTCAGGCATTCAGGAAATTCTTGTTTTCACGAATAAATCTCTATTACCTCTCTCGAACCTTTTTAACTCTTTCGCCGTGCTGAAATCTGAATTCAAGAAACATATACTGGGATACAAGAGAGCAATAGAACTAATCTATGAATTGCTCATCAAATCAGCCTGTCACCTAGATTTCTGCCAATAAGAAATTTTTAATGAGTTGATCAACTACCATTGTTTTTGGATTTTCTTGTCATGCTGCCACCGGGAAAATCACCTTTTCCGATAATAATTTTTATCAGGTCAGCTAAATCATGCGTTCACAAGAAATTTGTGAATTGTCGACGAATTCCGGTAGTTTTCATATTTTTTCCCTGCTTTCGCGGATTATCACGAATTTCTTAGTAGCGCGTCCAAATCAGCAGGATAGATAGTCGGTCGATATATGTCAGACTCCGTATAATTGGAGGTGGTCACAAAAGCATTTCCGTTCGAAATGAAACATTCATCCGACAATTTGAAGGAGTTGGTTTTGATATGAAAATTGTTTTCGCACACAATTTTTCCGCATTCGAATCTTTTATATCTTGATTCTTCACAGCCTGATGTATCCATAATTGATCACGAGAATATTCTGTGTTTCACCAAATTACTAGTTTGAAATATCTGTCGAAGATGATGCAATGGTACACTATGAAATTACACTTACCTCCTATACCAATTAGTACTTCTCAACTCTGGCTCCGCCCCTTTATGTTTATTTCCGCATAGACTTGAATCATGCTGAGTTAGCGAGATGTTCCTTGTCTTCCTATTGTTTTATCACTAACACTGAAACGGAATAGTTATTACATTTCAACTTACCTACTATTAAAAATACCTCAGGCATTCAGGAAATTCTTGTTTTCACGAATAAATCTCTATTACCTCTCTCGAACCTTTTTAACTCTTTCGCCGTGCTGAAATCTGAATTCAAGAAACATATACTGGGATACAAGAGAGCAAAAGAACTAATCTATGAATTGCTCATCAAATCAGCCTGTCACCTAGATTTCTGCCAATAAGAAATTTTTAATGAGTTGATCAACTACCATTGTTTTTGGATTTTCTTGTCATGCTGCCACCGGGAAAATCACCTTTTCCGATAATAATTTTTATCAGGTCAGCTAAATCATGCGTTCACAAGAAATTTGTGAATTGTCGACGAATTCCGGTAGTTTTCATATTTTTTCCCTGCTTTCGCGGATTATCACGAATTTCTTAGTAGCGCGTCCAAATCAGCAGGATAGATAGTCGGTCGATATATGTCAGACTCCGTATAATTGGAGGTGGTCACAAAAGCATTTCCGTTCGAAATGAAACATTCATCCGACAATTTGAAGGAGTTGGTTTTGATATGAAAATTGTTTTCGCACACAATTTTTCCGCATTCGAATCTTTTATATCTTGATTCTTCACAGCCTGATGTATCCATAATTGATCACGAGAATATTCTGTGTTTCACCAAATTACTAGTTTGAAATATCTGTCGAAGATGATGCAATGGTACACTATGAAATTACACTTACCTATACCAATTAGTACTTCTCAACTCTGGCTCCGCCCCTTTATGTTTATTTCCGCATAGACTTGAATCATGCTGAGTTAGCGAGATGTTCCTTGTCTTCCTATTGTTTTATCACTAACACTGAAACGGAATAGTTATTACATTTCAACTTACCTACTATTAAAAATACCTCAGGCATTCAGGAAATTCTTGTTTTCACGAATAAATCTCTATTACCTCTCTCGAACCTTTTTAACTCTTTCGCCGTGCTGAAATCTGAATTCAAGAAACATATACTGGGATACAAGAGAGCAAAAGAACTAATCTATGAATTGCTCATCAAATCAGCCTGTCACCTAGATTTCTGCCAATAAGAAATTTTTAATGAGTTGATCAACTACCATTGTTTTTGGATTTTCTTGTCATGCTGCCACCGGGAAAATCACCTTTTCCGATAATAATTTTTATCAGGTCAGCTAAATCATGCGTTCACAAGAAATTTGTGAATTGTCGACGAATTCCGGTAGTTTTCATATTTTTTCCCTGCTTTCGCGGATTATCACGAATTTCTTAGTAGCGCGTCCAAATCAGCAGGATAGATAGTCGGTCGATATATGTCAGACTCCGTATAATTGGAGGTGGTCACAAAAGCATTTCCGTTCGAAATGAAACATTCATCCGACAATTTGAAGGAGTTGGTTTTGATATGAAAATTGTTTTCGCACACAATTTTTCCGCATTCGAATCTTTTATATCTTGATTCTTCACAGCCTGATGTATCCATAATTGATCACGAGAATATTCTGTGTTTCACCAAATTACTAGTTTGAAATATCTGTCGAAGATGATGCAATGGTACACTATGAAATTACACTTACCTCCTATACCAATTAGTACTTCTCAACTCTGGCTCCACCCCTTTATGTTTATTTCCGCATAGACTTGAATCATGCTGAGTTAGCGAGATGTTCCTTGTCTTCCTATTGTTTTATCACTAACACTGAAACGGAATAGTTATTACATTTCAACTTACCTACTATTAAAAATACCTCAGGCATTCAGGAAATTCTTGTTTTCACGAATAAATCTCTATTACCTCTCTCGAACCTTTTTAACTCTTTCGCCGTGCTGAAATCTGAATTCAAGAAACATATACTGGGATACAAGAGAGCAAAAGAACTAATCTATGAATTGCTCATCAAATCAGCCTGTCACCTAGATTTCTGCCAATAAGAAATTTTTAATGAGTTGATCAACTACCATTGTTTTTGGATTTTCTTGTCATGCTGCAACCGGGAAAATCACCTTTTCCGATAATAATTTTTATCAGGTCAGCTAAATCATGCGTTCACAAGAAATTTGTGAATTGTCGACGAATTCCGGTAGTTTTCATATTTTTTACCTGCTTTCGCGGATTATCACGAATTTCTTAGTAGCGCGTCCAAATCAGCAAGATAGATAGTCGGTCGATATATGTCAGACTCCGTATAATTGGAGGTGGTCACAAAAGCATTTCCGTTCGAAATGAAACATTCATCCGACAATTTGAAGGAGTTGGTTTTGATATGAAAATTGTTTTCGCACACAATTTTTCCGCATTCGAATCTTTTATATCTTGATTCTTCACAGCCTGATGTATCCATAATTGATCACGAGAATATTCTGTGTTTCACCAAATTACTAGTTTGAAATATCTGTCGAAGATGATGCAATGGTACACTATGAAATTACACTTACCTCCTATACCAATTAGTACTTTTCAACTCTGGCTCCGCCCCTTTATGTTTATTTCCGCATAGACTTGAATCATGCTGAGTTAGCGAGATGTTCCTTGTCTTCCTATTGTTTTATCACTAACACTGAAACGGAATAGTTATTACATTTCAACTTACCTACTATTAAAAATACCTCAGGCATTCAGGAAATTCTTGTTTTCACGAATAAATCTCTATTACCTCTCTCGAACCTTTTTAACTCTTTCGCCGTGCTGAAATCTGAATTCAAGAAACATATACTGGGATACAAGAGAGCAAAAGAACTAATCTATGAATTGCTCATCAAATCAGCCTGTCACCTAGATTTCTGCCAATAAGAAATTTTTAATGAGTTGATCAACTACCATTGTTTTTGGATTTTCTTGTCATGCTGCCACCGGGAAAATCACCTTTTCCGATAATAATTTTTATCAGGTCAGCTAAATCATGCGTTCACAAGAAATTTGTGAATTGTCGACGAATTCCGGTAGTTTTCATATTTTTTCCCTGCTTTCGCGGATTATCACGAATTTCTTAGTAGCGCGTCCAAATCAGCAGGATAGATAGTCGGTCGATATATGTCAGACTCCGTATAATTGGAGGTGGTCACAAAAGCATTTCCGTTCGAAATGAAACATTCATCCGACAATTTGAAGGAGTTGGTTTTGATATGAAAATTGTTTTCGCACACAATTTTTCCGCATTCGAATCTTTTATATCTTGATTCTTCACAGCCTGATGTATCCATAATTGATCACGAGAATATTCTGTGTTTCACCAAATTACTAGTTTGAAATATCTGTCGAAGATGATGCAATGGTACACTATGAAATTACACATACCTCCTATACCAATTAGTACTTCTCAACTCTGGCTCCACCCCTTTATGTTTATTTCCGCATAGACTTGAATCATGCTGAGTTAGCGAGATGTTCCTTGTCTTCCTATTGTTTTATCACTAACACTGAAACGGAATAGTTATTACATTTCAACTTACCTACTATTAAAAATACCTCAGGCATTCAGGAAATTCTTGTTTTCACGAATAAATCTCTATTACCTCTCTCGAACCTTTTTAACTCTTTCGCCGTGCTGAAATCTGAATTCAAGAAACATATACTGGGATACAAGAGAGCAAAAGAACTAATCTATGAATTGCTCATCAAATCAGCCTGTCACCTAGATTTCTGCCAATAAGAAATTTTTAATGAGTTGATCAACTACCATTGTTTTTGGATTTTCTTGTCATGCTGCAACCGGGAAAATCACCTTTTCCGATAATAATTTTTATCAGGTCAGCTAAATCATGCGTTCACAAGAAATTTGTGAATTGTCGACGAATTCCGGTAGTTTTCATATTTTTTACCTGCTTTCGCGGATTATCACGAATTTCTTAGTAGCGCGTCCAAATCAGCAAGATAGATAGTCGGTCGATATATGTCAGACTCCGTATAATTGGAGGTGGTCACAAAAGCATTTCCGTTCGAAATGAAACATTCATCCGACAATTTGAAGGAGTTGGTTTTGATATGAAAATTGTTTTCGCACACAATTTTTCCGCATTCGAATCTTTTATATCTTGATTCTTCACAGCCTGATGTATCCATAATTGATCACGAGAATATTCTGTGTTTCACCAAATTACTAGTTTGAAATATCTGTCGAAGATGATGCAATGGTACACTATGAAATTACACTTACCTCCTATACCAATTAGTACTTTTCAACTCTGGCTCCGCCCCTTTATGTTTATTTCCGCATAGACTTGAATCATGCTGAGTTAGCGAGATGTTCCTTGTCTTCCTATTGTTTTATCACTAACACTGAAACGGAATAGTTATTACATTTCAACTTACCTACTATTAAAAATACCTCAGGCATTCAGGAAATTCTTGTTTTCACGAATAAATCTCTATTACCTCTCTCGAACCTTTTTAACTCTTTCGCCGTGCTGAAATCTGAATTCAAGAGACATATACTGGGATACAAGAGAGCAAAAGAACTAATCTATGAATTGCTCATCAAATCAGCCTGTCACCTAGATTTCTGCCAATAAGAAATTTTTAATGAGTTGATCAACTACCATTGTTTTTGGATTTTCTTGTCATGCTGCCACCGGGAAAATCACCTTTTCCGATAATAATTTTTATCAGGTCAGCTAAATCATGCGTTCACAAGAAATTTGTGAATTGTCGACGAATTCCGGTAGTTTTCATATTTTTTCCCTGCTCTCGCGGATTATCACGAATTTCTTAGTAGCGCGTCCAAATCAGCAGGATAGATAGTCGGTCGATATATGTCAGACTCCGTATAATTGGAGGTGGTCACAAAAGCATTTCCGTTCGAAATGAAACATTCATCCGACAATTTGAAGGAGTTGGTTTTGATATGAAAATTGTTTTCGCACACAATTTTTCCGCATTCGAATCTTTTATATCTTGATTCTTCACAGCCTGATGTATCCATAATTGATCACGAGAATATTCTGTGTTTCACCAAATTACTAGTTTGAAATATCTGTCGAAGATGATGCAATGGTACACTATGAAATTACACTTACCTCCTATACCAATTAGTACTTCTCAACTCTGGCTCCGCCCCTTTATGTTTATTTCCGCATAGACTTGAATCATGCTGAGTTAGCGAGATGTTTCTTGTCTTCCTATTGTTTTATCACTAACACTGAAACGGAATAGTTATTACATTTCAACTTACCTACTATTAAAAATACCTCAGGCATTCAGGAAATTCTTGTTTTCACGAATAAATCTCTATTACCTCTCTCGAACCTTTTTAACTCTTTCGCCGTGCTGAAATCTGAATTCAAGAAACATATACTGGGATACAAGAGAGCAAAAGAACTAATCTATGAATTGCTCATCAAATCAGCCTGTCACCTAGATTTCTGCCAATGAGAAATTTTTAATGAGTTGATCAACTACCATTGTTTTTGGATTTTCTTGTCATGCTGCCACCGGGAAAATCACCTTTTCCGATAATAATTTTTATCAGGTCAGCTAAATCATGCGTTCACAAGAAATTTGTGAATTGTCGACGAATTCCGGTAGTTTTCATATTTTTTCCCTGCTTTCGCGGATTATCACGAATTTCTTAGTAGCGCGTCCAAATCAGCAGGATAGATAGTCGGTCGATATATGTCAGACTCCGTATAATTGGAGGTGGTCACAAAATCATTTCCGTTCGAAATGAAACATTCATCCGACAATTTGAAGGAGTTGGTTTTGATATGAAAATTGTTTTCGCACACAATTTTTCCGCATTCGAATCTTTTATATCTTGATTCTTCACAGCCTGATGTATCCATAATTGATCACGAGAATATTCTGTGTTTCACCAAATTACTAGTTTGAAATATCTGTCGAAGATGATGCAATGGTACACTATGAAATTACACTTACCTCCTATACCAATTAGTACTTCTCAACTCTGGCTCCGCCCCTTTATGTTTATTTCCGCATAGACTTGAATCATGCTGAGTTAGCGAGATGTTCCTTGTCTTCCTATTGTTTTATCACTAACACTGAAACGGAATAGTTATTACATTTCAACTTACCTACTATTAAAAATACCTCAGGCATTCAGGAAATTCTTGTTTTCACGAATAAATCTCTATTACCTCTCTCGAACCTTTTTAACTCTTTCGCCGTGCTGAAATCTGAATTCAAGAAACATATACTGGGATACAAGAGAGCAAAAGAACTAATCTATGAATTGCTCATCAAATCAGCCTGTCACCTAGATTTCTGCCAATAAGAAATTTTTAATGAGTTGATCAACTACCATTGTTTTTGGATTTTCTTGTCATGCTGCCACCGGGAAAATCACCTTTTCCGATAATAATTTTTATCAGGCCAGCTAAATCATGCGTTCACAAGAAATTTGTGAATTGTCGACGAATTCCGGTAGTTTTCATATTTTTTCCCTGCTTTCGCGGATTATCACGAATTTCTTAGTAGCGCGTCCAAATCAGCAGGATAGATAGTCGGTCGATATATGTCAGACTCCGTATAATTGGAGGTGGTCACAAAAGCATTTCCGTTCGAAATGAAACATTCATCCGACAATTTGAAGGAGTTGGTTTTGATATGAAAATTGTTTTCGCACACAATTTTTCCGCATTCGAATCTTTTATATCTTGATTCTTCACAGCCTGATGTATCCATAATTGATCACGAGAATATTCTGTGTTTCACCAAATTACTAGTTTGAAATATCTGTCGAAGATGATGCAATGGTACACTATGAAATTACACTTACCTCCTATACCAATTAGTACTTCTCAACTCTGGCTCCGCCCCTTTATGTTTATTTCCGCATAGACTTGAATCATGCTGAGTTAGCGAGATGTTCCTTGTCTTCCTATTGTTTTATCACTAACACTGAAACGGAATAGTTATTACATTTCAACTTACCTACTATTAAAAATACCTCAGGCATTCAGGAAATTCTTGTTTTCACGAATAAATCTCTATTACCTCTCTCGAACCTTTTTAACTCTTTCGCCGTGCTGAAATCTGAATTCAAGAAACATATACTGGGATACAAGAGAGCGAAAGAACTAATCTATGAATTGCTCATACAATCAGCCTGTCACCTAGATTTCTGCCAATAAGAAATTTTTAATGAGTTGATCAACTACCATTGTTTTTGGATTTTCTTGTCATGCTGCCACCGGGAAAATCACCTTTTCCGATAATAATTTTTATCAGGTCAGCTAAATCATGCGTTCACAAGAAATTTGTGAATTGTCGACGAATTCCGGTAGTTTTCATATTTTTTCCCTGCTTTCGCGGATTATCACGAATTTCTTAGTAGCGCGTCCAAATCAGCAGGATAGATAGTCGGTCGATATATGTCAGACTCCGTATAATTGGAGGTGGTCACAAAAGCATTTCCGTTCGAAATGAAACATTCATCCGACAATTTGAAGGAGTTGGTTTTGATATGAAAATTGTTTTCGCACACAATTTTTCCGCATTCGAATCTTTTATATCTTGATTCTTCACAGCCTGATGTATCCATAATTGATCACGAGAATATTCCGTGTTTCACCAAATTACTAGTTTGAAATATCTGTCGAAGGTGATGCAATGGTACACTATGAAATTACACTTACCTCCTATACCAATTAGTACTTCTCAACTCTGGCTCCGCCCCTTTATGTTTATTTCCGCATAGACTTGAATCATGCTGAGTTAGCGAGATGTTCCTTGTCTTCCTTTTGTTTTATCACTAACACTGAAACGGAATAGTTATTACATTTCAACTTACCTACTATTAAAAATACCTCAGGCATTCAGGAAATTCTTGTTTTCACGAATAAATCTCTATTACCTCTCTCGAACCTTTTTAACTCTTTCGCCGTGCTGAAATCTGAATTCAAGAAACATATACTGGGATACAAGAGAGCAAAAGAACTAATCTATGAATTGCTCATCAAATCAGCCTGTCACCTAGATTTCTGCCAATAAGAAATTTTTAATGAGTTGATCAACTACCATTGTTTTTGGATTTTCTTGTCATGCTGCCACCGGGAAAATCACCTTTTCCGATAATAATTTTTATCAGGTCAGCTAAATCATGCGTTCACAAGAAATTTGTGAATTGTCGACGAATTCCGGTAGTTTTCATATTTTTTCCCTGCTTTCGCGGATTATCACGAATTTCTTAGTAGCGCGTCCAAATCAGCAGGATAGATAGTCGGTCGATATATGTCAGACTCCGTATAATTGGAGGTGGTCACAAAAGCATTTCCGTTCGAAATGAAACATTCATCCGACAATTTGAAGGAGTTGGTTTTGATATGAAAATTGTTTTCGCACACAATTTTTCCGCATTCGAATCTTTTATATCTTGATTCTTCACAGCCTGATGTATCCATAATTGATCACGAGAATATTCTGTGTTTCACCAAATTACTAGTTTGAAATATCTGTCGAAGATGATGCAATGGTACACTATGAAATTACACTTACCTCCTATACCAATTAGTACTTCTCAACTCTGGCTCCGCCCCTTTATGTTTATTTCCGCATAGACTTGAATCATGCTGAGTTAGCGAGATGTTCCTTGTCCTCCTATTGTTTTATCACTAACACTGAAACGGAATAGTTATTACATTTCAACTTACCTACTATTAAAAATACCTCAGGCATTCAGGAAATTCTTGTTTTCACGAATAAATCTCTATTACCTCTCTCGAACCTTTTTAACTCTTTCGCCGTGCTGAAATCTGAATTCAAGAAACATATACTGGGATACAAGAGAGCAAAAGAACTAATCTATGAATTGCTCATCAAATCAGCCTGTCACCTAGATTTCTGCCAATAAGAAATTTTTAATGAGTTGATCAACTACCATTGTTTTTGGATTTTCTTGTCATGCTGCCACCGGGAAAATCACCTTTTCCGATAATAATTTTTATCAGGTCAGCTAAATCATGCGTTCACAAGAAATTTGTGAATTGTCGACGAATTCCGGTAGTTTTCATATTTTTTCCCTGCTTTCGCGGATTATCACGAATTTCTTAGTAGCGCGTCCAAATCAGCAGGATAGATAGTCGGTCGATATATGTCAGACTCCGTATAATTGGAGGTGGTCACAAAAGCATTTCCGTTCGAAATGAAACATTCATCCGACAATTTGAAGGAGTTGGTTTTGATATGAAAATTGTTTTCGCACACAATTTTTCCGCATTCGAATCTTTTATATCTTGATTCTTCACAGCCTGATGTATCCATAATTGATCACGAGAATATTCCGTGTTTCACCAAATTACTAGTTTGAAATATCTGTCGAAGATGATGCAATGGTACACTATGAAATTACACTTACCTCCTATACCAATTAGTACTTCTCAACTCTGGCTCCGCCCCTTTATGTTTATTTCCGCATAGACTTGAATCATGCTGAGTTAGCGAGATGTTCCTTGTCTTCCTATTGTTTTATCACTAACACTGAAACGGAATAGTTATTACATTTCAACTTACCTACTATTAAAAATACCTCAGGCATTCAGGAAATTCTTGTTTTCACGAATAAATCTCTATTACCTCTCTCGAACCTTTTAAACTCTTTCGCCGTGCTGAAATCTGAATTCAAGAAACATATACTGGGATACAAGAGAGCAAAAGAACTAATCTATGAATTGCTCATCAAATCAGCCTGTCACCTAGATTTCTGCCAATAAGAAATTTTTAATGAGTTCATCAACTACCATTGTTTTTGGATTTTCTTGTCATGCTGCCACCGGGAAAATCACCTTTTCCGATAATAATTTTTATCAGGTCAGCTAAATCATGCGTTCACAAGAAATTTGTGAATTGTCGACGAATTCCGGTAGTTTTCATATTTTTCCCTGCTTTCGCGGATTATCACGAATTTCTTAGTAGCGCGTCCAAATCAGCAGGATAGATAGTCGGTCGATATATGTCAGACTCCGTATAATTGGAGGTGGTCACAAAAGCATTTCCGTTCGAAATGAAACATTCATCCGACAATTTGAAGGAGTTGGTTTTGATATGAAAATTGTTTTCGCACACAATTTTTCCGCATTCGAATCTTTTATATCTTGATTCTTCACAGCCTGATGTATCCATAATTGATCACGAGAATATTCCGTGTTTCACCAAATTACTAGTTTGAAATATCTGTCGAAGGTGATGCAATGGTACACTATGAAATTACACTTACCTCCTATACCAATTAGTACTTCTCAACTCTGGCTCCGCCCCTTTATGTTTATTTCCGCATAGACTTGAATCATGCTGAGTTAGCGAGATGTTCCTTGTCTTCCTTTTGTTTTATCACTAACACTGAAACGGAATAGTTATTACATTTCAACTTACCTACTATTAAAAATACCTCAGGCATTCAGGAAATTCTTGTTTTCACGAATAAATCTCTATTACCTCTCTCGAACCTTTTTAACTCTTTCGCCGTGCTGAAATCTGAATTCAAGAAACATATACTGGGATACAAGAGAGCAAAAGAACTAATCTATGAATTGCTCATCAAATCAGCCTGTCACCTAGATTTCTGCCAATAAGAAATTTTTAATGAGTTGATCAACTACCATTGTTTTTGGATTTTCTTGTCATGCTGCCACCGGGAAAATCACCTTTTCCGATAATAATTTTTATCAGGTCAGCTAAATCATGCGTTCACAAGAAATTTGTGAATTGTCGACGAATTCCGGTAGTTTTCATATTTTTTCCCTGCTTTCGCGGATTATCACGAATTTCTTAGTAGCGCGTCCAAATCAGCAGGATAGATAGTCGGTCGATATATGTCAGACTCCGTATAATTGGAGGTGGTCACAAAAGCATTTCCGTTCGAAATGAAACATTCATCCGACAATTTGAAGGAGTTGGTTTTGATATGAAAATTGTTTTCGCACACAATTTTTCCGCATTCGAATCTTTTATATCTTGATTCTTCACAGCCTGATGTATCCATAATTGATCACGAGAATATTCCGTGTTTCACCAAATTACTAGTTTGAAATATCTGTCGAAGATGATGCAATGGTACACTATGAAATTACACTTACCTCCTATACCAATTAGTACTTCTCAACTCTGGCTCCGCCCCTTTATGTTTATTTCCGCATAGACTTGAATCATGCTGAGTTAGCGAGATGTTCCTTGTCCTCCTATTGTTTTATCACTAACACTGAAACGGAATAGTTATTACATTTCAACTTACCTACTATTAAAAATACCTCAGGCATTCAGGAAATTCTTGTTTTCACGAATAAATCTCTATTACCTCTCTCGAACCTTTTTAACTCTTTCGCCGTGCTGAAATCTGAATTCAAGAAACATATACTGGGATACAAGAGAGCAAAAGAACTAATCTATGAATTGCTCATCAAATCAGCCTGTCACCTAGATTTCTGCCAATAAGAAATTTTTAATGAGTTGATCAACTACCATTGTTTTTGGATTTTCTTGTCATGCTGCCACCGGGAAAATCACCTTTTCCGATAATAATTTTTATCAGGTCAGCTAAATCATGCGTTCACAAGAAATTCGTGAATTGTCGACGAATTCCGGTAGTTTTCATATTTTTTCCCTGCTTTCGCGGATTATCACGAATTTCTTAGTAGCGCGTCCAAATCAGCAGGATAGATAGTCGGTCGATATATGTCAGACTCCGTATAATTGGAGGTGGTCACAAAAGCATTTCCGTTCGAAATGAAACATTCATCCGACAATTTGAAGGAGTTGGTTTTGATATGAAAATTGTTTTCGCACACAATTTTTCCGCATTCGAATCTTTTATATCTTGATTCTTCACAGCCTGATGTATCCATAATTGATCACGAGAATATTCCGTGTTTCACCAAATTACTAGTTTGAAATATCTGTCGAAGATGATGCAATGGTACACTATGAAATTACACTTACCTCCTATACCAATTAGTACTTCTCAACTCTGGCTCCGCCCCTTTATGTTTATTTCCGCATAGACTTGAATCATGCTGAGTTAGCGAGATGTTCCTTGTCTTCCTATTGTTTTATCACTAACACTGAAACGGAATAGTTATTACATTTCAACTTACCTACTATTAAAAATACCTCAGGCATTCAGGAAATTCTTGTTTTCACGAATAAATCTCTATTACCTCTCTCGAACCTTTTAAACTCTTTCGCCGTGCTGAAATCTGAATTCAAGAAACATATACTGGGATACAAGAGAGCAAAAGAACTAATCTATGAATTGCTCATCAAATCAGCCTGTCACCTAGATTTCTGCCAATAAGAAATTTTTAATGAGTTCATCAACTACCATTGTTTTTGGATTTTCTTGTCATGCTGCCACCGGGAAAATCACCTTTTCCGATAATAATTTTTATCAGGTCAGCTAAATCATGCGTTCACAAGAAATTTGTGAATTGTCGACGAATTCCGGTAGTTTTCATATTTTTTCCCTGCTTTCGCGGATTATCACGAATTTCTTAGTAGCGCGTCCAAATCAGCAGGATAGATAGTCGGTCGATATATGTCAGACTCCGTATAATTGGAGGTGGTCACAAAAGCATTTCCGTTCGAAATGAAACATTCATCCGACAATTTGAAGGAGTTGGTTTTGATATGAAAATTGTTTTCGCACACAATTCTTCCGCATTCGAATCTTTTATATCTTGATTCTTCACAGCCTGATGTATCCATAATTGATCACGAGAATATTCTGTGTTTCACCAAATTACTAGTTTGAAATATCTGTCGAAGATGATGCAATGGTACACTATGAATCGTATCGTATCGTATCGTAGGTTTCTCTGATTTCGCGGGACGAAGTGGACTTCTTATTTCCGCCATCTTGTATTTTCTATCTATGGTTTCTTTCTTTTTACTTCATCATACAGTTATGTTTCTGATCAATGGATTTTGATGTGTCCTCATTTTTTCTTGCAGATTTTCATTGGTTTTTTGTATATGTTCCTGAATTGTGGGATACTCAATGTCTCTGTGAAGTTGTTCGTTCGTATGATACCACGGTGCGTTTAGTGCCTGTCTTATCGAAATATTCTGTACTCTCTGTAATCTTCTGATGTTGTTTTCTGCTGAATTTTTCCAGCTAGAGGCTGCGTAAGTCATTGTTGGTCTTATTATGGCGCTGTAAATTTTCATTTTGTTGGTGTTATTCAGTTTGCTCCTCCTGTTAAGCAATGGGTACATGTAGCCTTTAATCCTTCGTGCATTGGTCTCGACGTTCCTGACGTGTTTGTTGAAGTTCAATTTTTCGTCAAGTGTTATTCCAAGGTACTTAACGCTTCTGGTCCATGGAATAGGTACACTGTTCATTTTGATGTTATTAGTGGGTCCTTTCCCTGTCTTTTTGTGATAGAAAATTATGCTGTTACTTTTATCAGGATTAACTTTGATTTTCCATCTGTCTTGTAGCATTTAATAACACCAGGTCTGAAGTTGAAGTTGAGGAATTTATGATTATATTATTTTAAATTATCCAAACATTGTCATTAGCGCCATCTAACTTCGATTTTTCAAAATATGTTTTTATCATATCTCCGAGCACAGGTTTCTTCTTCGTACAGCGTTGTCGTTTTCTGTTTCGGCCAGATGTCGCGTTTATCAATTCAAAATTTAGAATTCAATTATTTGAAGGAAGGGACTTCCATTTTTGATTTTCACCTAGAGTAGAACCTGTAAAGGGATTTGTTAATTGTCGATCTTTTTGAATAATTTCTCGCTGGATCTGATTTGGGAAGTTCAATTAGAATATCGAAATTAGAGTCTACGTTCATCGTAAGTCATTGGAACTTAGCAAAACCCTTTTTGAAGGTGAGTTTCTATCAAAATTGATTTATGTCGAACGGCCATGTTGGCATTCGAAAACAAGTTCATAGAACTTATTGTTTCAGGGTTTTTATTTTCACCGCACAATAGTGATTATTGATTCCTCATATCTGGACGAAGCAGTAGATGATTTCGTTGGGTATCTATCGAAGAAAGTCTTATTTTTGAAGCAAACGACAAATAGCTTTTCAACACCAATCACAGAAAACAGTCCTTTGGCAGCCTTTCCCCACAAGGAGAATTGGAGTTATTCACGTGCAAGGAACAACCCTCAAAAATAAACTGTCTGTACATGATTTTTATTGATTTTATTTAACAACTTATCTCATCACTAATTATTGGTTATTAGCGATTGACAAAATTATTTCTTTTACTTTTACTAAAATTAACCAATTGGCGCCCATACATCACTATACAGGACTCAAATTATTTTAGAATCCACCCATAATTGCTCACCGGTTTAAAGCAGCCGTTCGCAGTGTGTTTTCAAATATTCTTGCAACAACAAAGATTCAAAAATACGTCACACATAATTATGGCGACCAACGTTGAGGGCTTTGAGTTCTGTATTTGATGAATATCTCTTCTTTAATTAGCTTCATTAATTGTTGTTTACATTTCATTTCTCCTCCTGAATTTCTCATTATCTAATCTTGATAACTTGATACATATTGTGCATTTCAATTGCTTTTCTTTGGTCAGTGTCCAATAATTTCCACCCACATATTATTCATGATTTCATATGTTGAAATTTATATCGATATTTCTTAGACTAAGTATTCATATTGTTTTCATTGTTGACTGCCGAATCTATATTGATGTAAAAAGTTGAAAACTGTTAAGGTTGGGCTCCCATAGACTGATATTTCTGTTCCAATTTCTTATTAGTCAAATTTTTTCGGTAATCTAAATTTCCCTTCTGCTTTTCACTTAGGTTTACGATATTTTTTATTTTTTTATATTTTGCATTTATTCATTTGGTATTATGACGACAGATATGAAACCTGTTCACTTACTAGTGGATGAACTAAATTATGAGCTCAGAATTAGAGGTGTTTTGTCTAATCGAAGCCAAGATGACAAAAGAAAGATTTTGAGTAGATTATTGGAGAAACAGAAATCAGGTGATGTTTTCAATTTGAAAGACCCTAACTTCGACTTTGGAACTGAACAATTAGCTATTAATAATACTTTAGAATCAATTACTCAATTGATCATTGATTTCGAGGGAAATACTTCCGATTCAGTTTTTAAACGCGTTAAATCACGTTTAGCACACGTTATTGGTAGAATACAAAGATTGCCCATCGATGATACAGCGGAAGATGTACAACAGCGCAAAGAGTTCAAGAATGAATCATACGCGACTTGTTTAACGTTAGACGCAGATTTACATGATAAAGTTATCGAGCCTAAACTACCTGTCGTATCTAATCTTTCTGTGCAGGACTCGATTCCCAATAACCCGAATACAAGTAATAACAACATTGTAAAATCCGTACCAGTTTATAAGTGGGGTGAAACATTTAACGGGGATAGAGATAAGTTGCACGTTTTTCTAGAAAATGTCGAAGAGTTGAGAAAGGCTCGCCATGTTAGTAAAATGGAATTATACGATTCAGCAATTGATCTTTTTGTCGGTGATGCGCGATATTGGCTCCGCCAGAAAATTTCAGAGGTAAAGGATTGGGACTCTTTGGTTGTTGAGTTGAAGAGAGATTTTCAACAACCCAATCATGATGAACATTTATGGGAAGAAATTAAATCTCGGAATCAATTTGATAGCGAATCGGTCACAATTTATTTCGCAAAAATGAATGAGCTATTCAGACGATTAACTAGGGAACCAGCAGAACCCACTAAATTGAAATATCTCCAAAGAAACTTAATTCCTGAATATAGAAAAGCTTTAGCAATGACTCAAATCGATAGTGTTTCTGAACTCTATAGACACGTTAAACGTTTAGAAGATGATGATTTTCTATCTATAGTGTCTCCGGGTACATCTAATTCAAGGTTTCCAGTTCAGAATCCTAAGCAGAATAGAAATATTCAATCTTCTAAGAAGACTTCTAATGTCGCCGTCGTAGATGAAAGGCCATCTTATGTTTCAAATACCAATCATAACGAAATGAAGTGTTGGAACTGTCATAAAACCGGTCACGTGTACGGGAAATGTACTGATAAACGAACGAGAAAATTTTGTTTTCGGTGCGGATCTCCTGGGTCCACAGTACGTACGTGTAATCGTTGTTCAAAAAACTAAATTCTGAGAATTGTTCTGTAGTCCAGCATTCTCACTGCGATCGTAGGGCTACATCTGACAATTCTAGTCTTTTTGACGAGGAAGATTGGCGAAAGTGGAAGATCTATCTATCTAAATTCTATAAAGAAAATTTGTGTTCCGGTAAAGAAAGTCTCCCACTTTTTCATGAAAAATCGAATGATAATCGTCCTTTTGTCGAAGTTACTTTGGTAAATTCTCCTATTGTTGTTCTTTTAGATTCGGGATCTAACGTATCCATAGTGGGTGGAAGTGGTTTGAAAATTTTAACCGAAAAACATTTGAAGATAGTACCTCATCCTCGCGAATTTGTTATCACTGCCGACAATCAAGAACAAGAAGTTAAAGGTTTAGTGTACCTTCCCATCATCATAGATAATTCTTGTCATTGTCTAGAAGCATTAGTTGTTCCCGCCATTAATCATTCGTTCATTTTTGGCTCTGATTTCTGTAGAAAATTCAATTTAAAAATTGATTACAAAAATAACTCGTGGAATATACAGAGCAAACTTTCTAGGCTTAATGCTATCACAGAGAAACCCCTTGAACCACCGCCATTCATTAGCAAAATTGATGATTTGTCTCCAGAAAAGCAAAAAATGGCCGAAAAAGTAATTCAATCATTCAAGATTATCGACGGTAACGATCGTTTGGGCCTCACTCATAAAATGTCCTTGACAATCGATACCGGCGATGCGAAACCTTTCCGCATTAAGCAATATCCATTTTCGCCATACATGACCAAAATTCTTCATTCTGAATTAGACGAGATGTTGAAATTAGGCGTGGTAGAACCTTCGCAATCACCTTGGTCTAGCCCCGTTTTATTGATTAAGAAAAAAAATAACGAATATAGGTTTTGTTTTGATGGTCGAAAACTCAACGAGATAACGAAACATGACGCTTATCCCCTTCCGCGTATTGACTGTATCCTTAGAAATTTAGCAGGTGCGAAATTCATATCTAGTATTGATTTACGAAAATCATTTTGGCAAATACCCCTTGATCCTGCATCCCGTGAAAAAACTGCATTTTGTGTAGCTGGTAGAGGGCTGTTCCAATTCAAAGTAACACCATTCGGATTAAGGAATAGCGCTCAAGCTCAACAGCGACTTGTAGACAAATTATTCGGACCTGAACTAGACCCATATATTTTCACGTATCTCGACGACTTCATTGTTATATCGCCCTCTTTCGAACATCATGTAGAAATCTTAAAAACGGTTCTAGAACGTCTAACCGAAGCTAACTTGACGGTGAACCTTGAGAAATGTCAATTTTTCCGTACGTCCATTAAATATTTGGGATACATCGTTGATGGTGATGGCCTAAGAACGGATCCCGAAAAAGTTTCCGCTATGGTTAATTTTCCCCGACCAACGACTAGTACTGAAGTTAAGAAATTTGTCGGCATGTGTTCATGGTACAGGTCGTTCATACCTCACTTTTCCTCGCTTCTTTCGCCGATTAACGATCTCCTGAAAGGAAAAAAGAAAGGCCAATCTGTTTCTTGGACAATCGCTGCCGAAGAATCTTTTACAAAAATAAAAGATGCTCTTGTTTCAGACCCTATTTTGACCTCCCCTGATTTTGGTTTGCCTTTTACAATTCAATGCGATGCGTCTGCGACAGGTGTCGGAGGAGTTCTGACACAGGAACAAAATGGTCAAGAAAGAGTAATAGCTTATGCTAGTCGATCTCTATCGCGCGCTGAGAGAAATTATTCGGTGACGGAAAGAGAATTACTGGGACTTATTTTTTGTCTCGAAAAATTTAGACCATATGTAGAAGGTACAAAGTTCACGGTTATTACTGACCATTATTCGCTGCTTTGGTTGAATAGAATTTCTAATCCCACCGGAAGACTCGCACGCTGGTCTGTTCGGTTGGCACAATTTAATTTCGAGCTTAAACACCGTAAAGGTAAACTAAATGTCGTACCTGACTTCTTGTCCAGAATAGAGCACCCCGTTGAAGTAAACGCTTTCGATATTGATAAACGAAATATAGATTCGTGGTACCAAAATTTGATGCAGAAAGTTTTGCTTAATCCAGAACTTTTTCCACAGTGGAAAGTTGAAAATGATATCCTCTTTAAGCTTATTCCTGCTTCCCTACCGATGACAACTAATAGCACTGAATGGAAATACGTGATCCCGAAGCCTCAACGCAAAGATGTTATTAGATCTTGTCATGAACTCCCTACCGCAGGTCATTTCGGTTTCTATAAAACTCTAGCTAAAGTAAGTGAGCTATATTACTGGCCAAAGATGCGTACAGATATTCTCAAATTTGTTAAATGTTGTGAAATTTGTGGCGCACAGAAAATTTTTAACCGTCCAGGCTTAGGACTAATGGGCAAAGAGAAAAACGTCCAATTTCCATGGCAGATAATCGCTTTAGATCTTATTGGCCCCTTACCCCGATCAAAGAAAGGTAATACTTTCTTATTAGTTATTGGCGATTGGTTTACCAAATATACCATTCTGAAGCCACTACGTGTAGCAACAGCTCAAAATGTTGTGAAATTTTTGGAATCCGAGGTATTTTTGAAATTCGGAGTTCCGCAGTTCATTATAGCGGATAACGGCACGCAATTTGCAGGACGCGCTATGAAAGAACTTGCGAACTCCTATAAAGTACAGAAGATCTGGTTCACGGCTGTTTACTCACCTCAGTGCGATTTTGTTGAGAGAACAAATAGAACAGTAGGCACCGCTATCAGAAGTTTCATTAAAGATAACGATCATACGGATTGGGATAAAGAACTGGATAAAATATCTCATGCTCTTAACACTGCGAGACATGAAGTTACAGGTTATACACCGGCCTTTTTAAATTTCGGTCGACATTTACCTCTTTCTGGTGATTATTACGGTCAGGTTGAGTCTACTTCTGGCATTCAATTACTACCAGAAAACGTGATAATTATGTTGAAAATCTCAAGCCTCTCTCGGAAATATTTACAAAAGTTCGAGAAAAACTTCATGCCGCCTATATTAGGAATTCTAAGGCGTATAACTTACGAAGAAAAGATTTTGTTTTCAAAAATGGTGATAAAGTTTGGAGAAAAAATAAAGTTTTATCTGACGCTTCAAAAAAATTTTCCGCAAAATTGGCTCCAAAATATGTTTTACGGAAGGTACGAAGGAAGGTTTCTCGTGTATGTTATGAACTGCAAGATATGAGTAATTCTAGCGACGGAATATGGCATATCAAGGATCTGAAACCTTATTTTGGTTCCAACTCGGACGTATCTGTTTCATAAGCTGCCACTTGAAGCTAGTTATCGTTTATCGCCTATCTACCGTTGTCGTTTCGTTAATTCGAAAAATATATCGTATCGAAAATATATCGTCTCGAATTCTTATCGCAAGGGTTATCGGTGACCCTTACGGCTAATTGACTCTGAGGGCTCTACCTATGTAGGATTAATTACTCAAGGGTCAGATTATATTTACATTAGGAATAGGTTGAGTAGATTAAGATAGGATTAAAGTAGGTTAAGATAGGTTAAATATGATTAGGGTTATCTTAGGTGTTAGTTTAGAATAAGTATGGTATTTGAGAGCGGTTGTTTCGAAAATACTAATCTGCACAAAAATTACGGGTAATTTTTTTGAGGAGAGGGGTAGTGTAGCATTTAATAACACCAGGTCTGAAGTTGAAGTTGAGGAATTTATGATTATATTATTTTAAATTATCCAAACATTGTCATTAGCGCCATCTAACTTCGATTTTTCAAAATATGTTTTTATCATATCTCCGAGCACAGGTTTCTTCTTCGTACAGCGTTGTCGTTTTCTGTTTCGGCCAGATGTCGCGTTTATCAATTCAAAATTTAGAATTCAATTATTTGAAGGAAGGGACTTCCATTTTTGATTTTCACCTAGAGTAGAACCTGTAAAGGGATTTGTTAATTGTCGATCTTTTTGAATAATTTCTCGCTGGATCTGATTTGGGAAGTTCAATTAGAATATCGAAATTAGAGTCTACGTTCATCGTAAGTCATTGGAACTTAGCAAAACCCTTTTTGAAGGTGAGTTTCTATCAAAATTGATTTATGTCGAACGGCCATGTTGGCATTCGAAAACAAGTTCATAGAACTTATTGTTTCAGGGTTTTTATTTTCACCGCACAATAGTGATTATTGATTCCTCATATCTGGACGAAGCAGTAGATGATTTCGTTGGGTATCTATCGAAGAAAGTCTTATTTTTGAAGCAAACGACAAATAGCTTTTCAACACCAATCACAGAAAACAGTCCTTTGGCAGCCTTTCCCCACAAGGAGAATTGGAGTTATTCACGTGCAAGGAACAACCCTCAAAAATAAACTGTCTGTACATGATTTTTATTGATTTTATTTAACAACTTATCTCATCACTAATTATTGGTTATTAGCGATTGACAAAATTATTTCTTTTACTTTTACTAAAATTAACCAATTGGCGCCCATACATCACTATACAGGACTCAAATTATTTTAGAATCCACCCATAATTGCTCACCGGTTTAAAGCAGCCGTTCGCAGTGTGTTTTCAAATATTCTTGCAACAACAAAGATTCAAAAATACGTCACAGTCTAACCAGGTTTCTATTTTGTTACAGTATGACTGTAGCTCTTTTTCTATTTTCGATGTTATTCTAGAACTTGTTAGTATTGCCGTGTCGTCTGCATATGTTGCGATAATTGTGTTTTCTGTTTTTGGAATGTCCGAAGTGTATATTAGGTAAAGTATTGGACCTAATATGGAACCTTGCGGAACTCCTGCTTCGGTTTCATATTCTTCAGATTCATCTCTGTTTATTCTGACCGTGAAACTCCTTTTTGATAGATACGATGCTAACAAACGTATCATTTTCTTCGAGATTTTTCTTTCTAGCATCTTGTGGATTAGTCCCTCGTGCCATACTTTGTCGAAGGCTTTCGAGGTGTCAAGAAATATTCCTCCTGTCTTGTTTCCTTTTTTGCGGCCTTTTTTGATATAGTGTATTACTCTCATCAGTTGGTGTGTTGTAGAATGTTCAGATCTGAACCCGAATTGTTCGTCGGGGATGATTTTTAATTCGGTTATTTCTCCTTTCAGTCTTCGGTAAATTATTCTTTCTGCTATCTTGCTCATTGTTGACAGCAGGCTAATGGGTCGGTAGTTTTTTGTTTCTTTCCTTGATTTTCCGGGTTTTGGGATCATTATATTGAGTGATTTTTTCCATGTATCCGGGTAGTACTCGGTCTTCAGGATTGCGTTGATTATTGATGTTAATTTTTGAATTCCTTCCTCTGGTAAGTTTTTTATTGCTTGGTTGTTTATCCCGTCTCTTCCTGGTGCTTTTCTCTTTTTCAGTAGCTTGATTGTTTCTGCTACTTCTTCGGTTGTAGCAAGATCCAGCGTTTTTCCATCTTCTTCCAGTAGGTCTCTGCTGATTCGGTTTTTTACTTCTAAATCAAATTCATGGAATTTCGTAGGGTTTGGTTTGAACTGTTCTCTGAGTTCTTTAGCGAATACGTTCGCTTTGTCCCTGTCGCTAATTGCTATGCCGTTTTTTGTCATGATGGGTGGTATTTTCGACGAGGTTTTTCTTAGTGCTTTGGCAATTTTCCATGGATGTTCATTACCGTCGTTGATTTTTGACATTAAGTTGTCGAATCTGCCGTTGTGTTCCTCGACAAGTTTTAAATGTAACTCTTGGGTCAGTCTGTTCAACTCTTTCTTGTCCTGAGGTGCTAAAGTTCTGTTGTAGGCTTTTTTGGCTTTCCGTTTCTCTCGAATCAATTTTTGTATTTCCTGGGGTAGTTTTGGGTTGTTACTCCTTTTTTCTTGCACTGTTGATTTTTTGAGTGCTTCGCGAATTTCATTTTCGAATTTCGTAATGGCTTCATCTATGTCGGATTTTGTAGCGATGGCTTTGTTCTCGATTCGAATTTCGTTCTTGAATCTTTCCCAGATGATTCTCGTCTTCGGTACGTGTTGGTTAATGTATCCTCCTAAGGTCAGATGAACTACTGTATGGTCCGATGATAGTTCATGGTCGTTATAACAATCAATATGTCCTATTGTGTTTTTCAAAACTGCGATGTCCAATAGGTCAGGTGTTGTGTTCTGCCGAAAGTGTGTTGGTTCCATTGGTCCAATTACTGTTAGTCGTCGGTTTTCTGCGAATTTTTGAAGGTCTCTTCCTTTTTTGTTAGTTTTTCTGCTGTACCATGTTGTGTTCTTGGAATTCAGATCTCCCGCTATGATTGCTGCCGGGTTTGTTTTGAACATTTCGTCGAATTCCCTCTCAACGAATTTCTTTTTGGGTGGTAGGTATGTTGAGTATATGCTCGTGTTCGTCCCGTTTATTTTTACCTCAATTCCAGTCGCTTCTACGTTTTCTTGTGTAAGTTCTGGTAGTTCAGCGTGCTGAACGTTCTTTTTTATGAGTATTGCTACTCCACCGCCTTCTTTGATTTTTCGGTCACTACGGTAGGTGTAATAATTGCATATTTTCAGTTGATCCGATGGTTTCAGGTGGGTTTCGCTTATGAGCGCGATGTCAATTTTTTCTTCGTTAAGGTATTCTTCTAATTCGAGCTTTTTCTCTCTGCTCTTAATTCCGTTGGCGTTCCAAATTATTAGATGTAGTTTCTTCTGGTCCATTTTAGCAGATAAGTGATATTATTTTTTGAATTCTATTATTGAATGAATCCGTTTGGGATTTCGTTGGTTTTAGTTTGTTAAATTCGATCAGCATGGCGGCTATCTCCTGCGTAATTTCTTCTGTTTTGGTCTTCTTTTGTTGTTTTTCGTTTGATCTTCTTTCTTCTCTTTGTAACTCCGGGATACTTCGGTATTCCTTGAATTCCATCGGTTTCCATGCTTGTTTTTCACTGTTAATTTTCGGCCTCATTGGGCAGTTTTTGTATATGGATGTGTGTTCTCCATCACAGTTTGCACATCTTGCCGGTGTTGTTCTTTCTTTCGTGCATTCAAATGTTGGGTGGTCTAGAGCACATTTCATGCATTTGAATTGCGCGTTGCAGTTTCTTTGTATGTGTCCGAATAGTTGACACCGGTGGCATTGGATTGTGTTTTTTGGTTTTAGCGGTTCCAGTGTGATGTTGAGTCCAAACAGTTTTTTCTTGTCGTATAAGGACTTGTATTTTCTTTCGATTTCTACGAGTACCATTTGAATAGGTGTGCCTCTTTTCCCATTCATTCTTTTGGTGTTCACAGTTGGGTATCCTTCTTGTTTTAATTCGTCCTCAATTTCTTTTTCGGTGATTTCTGTTGGAATTCCCTTAATGACAATTTTCAGGTTCTTCTCTGATTTTAATTGGTGTGTGTGAAATTCATAGTTTCCTTCTTTCATGAGTTAATACATCGCTCTGTAGTCCGAAGTCGTCTGTGGTTGAATTCTTATACCTTCTTTGGTTGCCGTTGCCTTTGTGTAGTTTATTCTTTTTGATGTCAGGATTTTTGAGAGTTCAGTCCATTTTGCTTTGTTTCTCAATATTATTGGTGTTGTATTGTTGTCTTCTGAGGCTGTTTTCTTGTCTTTATGGTTTTCCATTGTTGCGAGTTTCTTGTTGATCGGTTCTTGTTCTTCCGTTGGTTCTTTCGTTTCGACTTGTTCATTTTCACAATCCATTACCACACTTGCTTCGTCTTCACTCAAGCAATCGAATTGATTTTTCGTTGTGATGTTTTCTGTCTGGTCATGTGAGTTTATTTTCGCTGTTTTCTTGGGTTTCTGGTATTCTCCATCCTTGTTTTTACGTTTGCGTATTTCATCACTTTTGGAGTCCTCCTCGTCAGATTTCTCCGAATCTTCTATAATTTCTTTCTTCTGAGCTTCCATTATTGCAAGAAGCTCTCTTTTTCTCACCGCGAAGTAGCTCTCGAACTTGTCGATCTCATCTAGAGAGTCGAGGTCGACCGTGAAACTTCTTCTCGTTGAGGTCATTGTCTATTTTACACTGTCACTTTCACTCCACTATCACGATCACTCTGCGCTAACACTTCTTTACTCGCTGAGGCTAATCACTGCACTGTGTGTGGTACACTATGAAATTACACTTACCTCCTATACCAATTAGTACTTCTCAACTCTGGCTCCGCCCCTTTATGTTTATTTCCGCATAGACTTGAATCATGCTGAGTTAGCGAGATGTTCCTTGTCTTCCCATTGTTTTATCACTAACACTGAAACGGTATAGTTATTACATTTCAACTTACCTACTATTAAAAATACCTCAGGCATTCAGGAAATTCTTGTTTTCACGAATAAATCTCTATTACCTCTCTCGAACCTTTTTAACTCTTTCGCCGTGCTGAAATCTGAATTCAAGAAACATATACTGGGATACAAGAGAGCAAAAGAACTAATCTATGAATTGCTCATCAAATCAGCCTGTCACCTAGATTTCTGCCAATAAGAAATTTTTAATGAGTTGATCAACTACCATTGTTTTTGGATTTTCTTGTCATGCTGTCACCGGGAAAATCACCTTTTCCGATAATAATTTTTATCAGGTCAGCTTAATCATGCGTTCACAAGAAATTTGTGAATTGTCGACGAATTCCGGTAGTTTTCATATTTTTTCCCTGCTTTCGCGGATTATCACGAATTTCTTAGTAGCGCGTCCAAATCAGCAGGATAGATAGTCGGTCGATATATGTCAGACTCCGTATAATTGGAGGTGGTCACAAAAGCATTTCCGTTCGAAATGAAACATTCATCCGACAATTTGAAAGAGTTGGTTTTGATATGAAAATTGTTTTCGCACACAATTTTTACGCATTCGAATCTTTTATATCTTGATTCTTCACAGCCTGATGCATCCATAATTGATCACGAGAATATTCTGTGTTTCACCAAATTACTAGTTTGAAATATCTGTCGAAGATGATGCAATGGTACACTATGAAATTACACTTACCTCCTATACCAATTAGTACTTCTCAACTCTGGCTCCGCCCCTTTATGTTTATTTCCGCATAGACTTGAATCATGCTGAGTTAGCGAGATGTTCCTTGTCTTCCTATTGTTTTATCACTTACACTGAAACGGAATAGTTATTACATTTCAACTTACCTACTATTAAAAATACCTCAGGCATTCAGGAAATTCTTGTTTTCACGAATAAATCTCTATTACCTCTCTCGAACCTTTTTAACTCTTTCGCCGTGCTGAAATCTGAATTCAAGAAACATATACTGGGATACAAGAGAGCAAAAGAACTAATCTATGAATTGCTCATCAAATCAGCCTGTCACCTAGATTTCTGCCAATAAGAAATTTTTAATGAGTTGATCAACTACCATTGTTTTTGGATTTTCTTGTCATGCTGCCACCGGGAAAATCACCTTTTCCGATAATAATTTTTATCAGGTCAGCTAAATCATGCGTTCACAAGAAATTTGTGAATTGTCGACGAATTCCGGTAGTTTTCATATTTTTTCCCTGCTTTCGCGGATTATCACGAATTTCTTAGTAGCGCGTCCAAATCAGCAGGATAGATAGTCGGTCGATATATGTCAGACTCCGTATAATTGGAGGTGGTCACAAAAGCATTTCCGTTCGAAATGAAACATTCATCCGACAATTTGAAGGAGTTGGTTTTGATATGAAAATTGTTTTCGCACACAATTTTTCCGCATTCGAATCTTTTATATCTTGATTCTTCACAGCCTGATGTATCCATAATTGATCACGAGAATATTCTGTGTTTCACCAAATTACTAGTTTGAAATATCTGTCGAAGATGATGCAATGGTACACTATGAAATTACACTTACCTCCTATACCAATTAGTACTTCTCAACTCTGGCTCCGCCCCTTTATGTTTATTTCCGCATAGACTTGAATCATGCTGAGTAAGCGAGATGTTCCTTGTCTTCCTATTGTTTTATCACTAACACTGAAACGGAATAGTTATTACATTTCAACTTACCTACTATTAAAAATACCTCAGGCATTCAGGAAATTCTTGTTTTCACGAATAAATCTCTATTACCTCTCTCGAACCTTTTTAACTCTTTCGCCGTGCTGAAATCTGAATTCAAGAAACATATACTGGGATACAAGAGAGCAAAAGAACTAATCTATGAATTGCTCATCAAATCAGCCTGTCACCTAGATTTCTGCCAATAAGAAATTTTTAATGAGTTGATCAACTACCATTGTTTTTGGATTTTCTTGTCATGCTGCCACCGGGAAAATCACCTTTTCCGATAATAATTTTTATCAGGTCAGCTAAATCATGCGTTCACAAGAAATTTGTGAATTGTCGACGAATTCCGGTAGTTTTCATATTTTTTCCCTGCTTTCGCGGATTATCACGAATTTCTTAGTAGCGCGTCCAAATCAGCAGGATAGATAGTCGGTCGATATATGTCAGACTCCGTATAATTGGAGGTGGTCACAAAAGCATTTCCGTTCGAAATGAAACATTCATCCGACAATTTGAAGGAGTTGGTTTTGATATGAAAATTGTTTTCGCACACAATTTTTCCGCATTCGAATCTTTTATATCTTGATTCTTCACAGCCTGATGTATCCATAATTGATCACGAGAATATTCTGTGTTTCACCAAATTACTAGTTTGAAATATCTGTCGAAGATGATGCAATGGTACACTATGAAATTACACTTACCTCCTATACCAATTAGTACTTCTCAACTCTGGCTCCGCCCCTTTATGTTTATTTCCGCATAGACTTGAATCATGCTGAGTTAGCGAGATGTTCCTTGTCTTCCTATTGTTTTATCACTAACACTGAAACGGAATAGTTATTACATTTCAACTTACCTACTATTAAAAATACCTCAGGCATTCAGGAAATTCTTGTTTTCACGAATAAATCTCTATTACCTCTCTCGAACCTTTTTAACTCTTTCGCCGTGCTGAAATCTGAATTCAAGAAACATATACTGGGATACAAGAGAGCAAAAGAACTAATCTATGAATTGCTCATCAAATCAGCCTGTCACCTAGATTTCTGCCAATAAGAAATTTTTAATGAGTTGATCAACTACCATTGTTTTTGGATTTTCTTGTCATGCTGCCACCGGGAAAATCACCTTTTCCGATAATAATTTTTATCAGGTCAGCTAAATCATGCGTTCACAAGAAATTTGTGAATTGTCGACGAATTCCGGTAGTTTTCATATTTTTTCCCTGCTTTCGCGGATTATCACGAATTTCTTAGTAGCGCGTCCAAATCAGCAGGATAGATAGTCGGTCGATATATGTCAGACTCCGTATAATTGGAGGTGGTCACAAAAGCATTTCCGTTCGAAATGAAACATTCATCCGACAATTTGAAGGAGTTGGTTTTGATATGAAAATTGTTTTCGCACACAATTTTTCCGCATTCGAATCTTTTATATCTTGATTCTTCACAGCCTGATGTATCCATAATTGATCACGAGAATATTCTGTGTTTCACCAAATTACTAGTTTGAAATATCTGTCGAAGATGATGCAATGGTACACTATGAAATTACACTTACCTCCTATACCAATTAGTACTTCTCAACTCTGGCTCCGCCCCTTTATGTTTATTTCCGCATAGACTTGAATCATGCTGAGTTAGCGAGATGTTCCTTGTCTTCCTATTGTTTTATCACTAACACTGAAACGGAATAGTTATTACATTTCAACTTACCTACTATTAAAAATACCTCAGGCATTCAGGAAATTCTTGTTTTCACGAATAAATCTCTATTACCTCTCTCGAACCTTTTTAACTCTTTCGCCGTGCTGAAATCTGAATTCAAGAAACATATACTGGGATACAAGAGAGCAAAAGAACTAATCTATGAATTGCTCATCAAATCAGCCTGTCACCTAGATTTCTGCCAATAAGAAATTTTTAATGAGTTGATCAACTACCATTGTTTTTGGATTTTCTTGTCATGCTGCCACCGGGAAAATCACCTTTTCCGATAATAATTTTTATCAGGTCAGCTAAATCATGCGTTCACAAGAAATTTGTGAATTGTCGACGAATTCCGGTAGTTTTCATATTTTTTCCCTGCTTTCGCGGATTATCACGAATTTCTTAGTAGCGCGTCCAAATCAGCAGGATAGATAGTCGGTCGATATATGTCAGACTCCGTATAATTGGAGGTGGTCACAAAAGCATTTCCGTTCGAAATGAAACATTCATCCGACAATTTGAAGGAGTTGGTTTTGATATGAAAATTGTTTTCGCACACAATTTTTCCGCATTCGAATCTTTTATATCTTGATTCTTCACAGCCTGATGTATCCATAATTGATCACGAGAATATTCTGTGTTTCACCAAATTACTAGTTTGAAATATCTGTCGAAGATGATGCAATGGTACACTATGAAATTACACTTACCTCCTATACCAATTAGTACTTCTCAACTCTGGCTCCGCCCCTTTATGTTTATTTCCGCATAGACTTGAATCATGCTGAGTTAGCGAGATGTTCCTTGTCTTCCTATTGTTTTATCACTAACACTGAAACGGAATAGTTATTACATTTCAACTTACCTACTATTAAAAATACCTCAGGCATTCAGGAAATTCTTGTTTTCACGAATAAATCTCTATTACCTCTCTCGAACCTTTTTAACTCTTTCGCCGTGCTGAAATCTGAATTCAAGAAACATATACTGGGATACAAGAGAGCAAAAGAACTAATCTATGAATTGCTCATCAAATCAGCCTGTCACCTAGATTTCTGCCAATAAGAAATTTTTAATGAGTTGATCAACTACCATTGTTTTTGGATTTTCTTGTCATGCTGCCACCGGGAAAATCACCTTTTCCGATAATAATTTTTATCAGGTCAGCTAAATCATGCGTTCACAAGAAATTTGTGAATTGTCGACGAATTCCGGTAGTTTTCATATTTTTTCCCTGCTTTCGCGGATTATCACGAATTTCTTAGTAGCGCGTCCAAATCAGCAGGATAGATAGTCGGTCGATATATGTCAGACTCCGTATAATTGGAGGTGGTCACAAAAGCATTTCCGTTCGAAATGAAACATTCATCCGACAATTTGAAGGAGTTGGTTTTGATATGAAAATTGTTTTCGCACACAATTTTTCCGCATTCGAATCTTTTATATCTTGATTCTTCACAGCCTGATGTATCCATAATTGATCACGAGAATATTCTGTGTTTCACCAAATTACTAGTTTGAAATATCTGTCGAAGATGATGCAATGGTACACTATGAAATTACACTTACCTCCTATACCAATTAGTACTTCTCAACTCTGGCTCCGCCCCTTTATGTTTATTTCCGCATAGACTTGAATCATGCTGAGTTAGCGAGATGTTCCTTGTCTTCCTATTGTTTTATCACTAACACTGAAACGGAATAGTTATTACATTTCAACTTACCTACTATTAAAAATACCTCAGGCATTCAGGAAATTCTTGTTTTCACGAATAAATCTCTATTACCTCTCTCGAACCTTTTTAACTCTTTCGCCGTGCTGAAATCTGAATTCAAGAAACATATACTGGGATACAAGAGAGCAAAAGAACTAATCTATGAATTGCTCATCAAATCAGCCTGTCACCTAGATTTCTGCCAATAAGAAATTTTTAATGAGTTGATCAACTACCATTGTTTTTGGATTTTCTTGTCATGCTGCCACCGGGAAAATCACCTTTTCCGATAATAATTTTTATCAGGTCAGCTAAATCATGCGTTCACAAGAAATTTGTGAATTGTCGACGAATTCCGGTAGTTTTCATATTTTTTCCCTGCTTTCGCGGATTATCACGAATTTCTTAGTAGCGCGTCCAAATCAGCAGGATAGATAGTCGGTCGATATATGTCAGACTCCGTATAATTGGAGGTGGTCACAAAAGCATTTCCGTTCGAAATGAAACATTCATCCGACAATTTGAAGGAGTTGGTTTTGATATGAAAATTGTTTTCGCACACAATTTTTCCGCATTCGAATCTTTTATATCTTGATTCTTCACAGCCTGATGTATCCATAATTGATCACGAGAATATTCTGTGTTTCACCAAATTACTAGTTTGAAATATCTGTCGAAGATGATGCAATGGTACACTATGAAATTACACTTACCTCCTATACCAATTAGTACTTCTCAACTCTGGCTCCGCCCCTTTATGTTTATTTCCGCATAGACTTGAATCATGCTGAGTTAGCGAGATGTTCCTTGTCTTCCTATTGTTTTATCACTAACACTGAAACGGAATAGTTATTACATTTCAACTTACCTACTATTAAAAATACCTCAGGCATTCAGGAAATTCTTGTTTTCACGAATAAATCTCTATTACCTCTCTCGAACCTTTTTAACTCTTTCGCCGTGCTGAAATCTGAATTCAAGAAACATATACTGGGATACAAGAGAGCAAAAGAACTAATCTATGAATTGCTCATCAAATCAGCCTGTCACCTAGATTTCTGCCAATAAGAAATTTTTAATGAGTTGATCAACTACCATTGTTTTTGGATTTTCTTGTCATGCTGCCACCGGGAAAATCACCTTTTCCGATAATAATTTTTATCAGGTCAGCTAAATCATGCGTTCACAAGAAATTTGTGAATTGTCGACGAATTCCGGTAGTTTTCATATTTTTTCCCTGCTTTCGCGGATTATCACGAATTTCTTAGTAGCGCGTCCAAATCAGCAGGATAGATAGTCGGTCGATATATGTCAGACTCCGTATAATTGGAGGTGGTCACAAAAGCATTTCCGTTCGAAATGAAACATTCATCCGACAATTTGAAGGAGTTGGTTTTGATATGAAAATTGTTTTCGCACACAATTTTTCCGCATTCGAATCTTTTATATCTTGATTCTTCACAGCCTGATGTATCCATAATTGATCACGAGAATATTCTGTGTTTCACCAAATTACTAGTTTGAAATATCTGTCGAAGATGATGCAATGGTACACTATGAAATTACACTTACCTCCTATACCAATTAGTACTTCTCAACTCTGGCTCCGCCCCTTTATGTTTATTTCCGCATAGACTTGAATCATGCTGAGTTAGCGAGATGTTCCTTGTCTTCCTATTGTTTTATCACTAACACTGAAACGGAATAGTTATTACATTTCAACTTACCTACTATTAAAAATACCTCAGGCATTCAGGAAATTCTTGTTTTCACGAATAAATCTCTATTACCTCTCTCGAACCTTTTTAACTCTTTCGCCGTGCTGAAATCTGAATTCAAGAAACATATACTGGGATACAAGAGAGCAAAAGAACTAATCTATGAATTGCTCATCAAATCAGCCTGTCACCTAGATTTCTGCCAATAAGAAATTTTTAATGAGTTGATCAACTACCATTGTTTTTGGATTTTCTTGTCATGCTGCCACCGGGAAAATCACCTTTTCCGATAATAATTTTTATCAGGTCAGCTAAATCATGCGTTCACAAGAAATTTGTGAATTGTCGACGAATTCCGGTAGTTTTCATATTTTTTCCCTGCTTTCGCGGATTATCACGAATTTCTTAGTAGCGCGTCCAAATCAGCAGGATAGATAGTCGGTCGATATATGTCAGACTCCGTATAATTGGAGGTGGTCACAAAAGCATTTCCGTTCGAAATGAAACATTCATCCGACAATTTGAAGGAGTTGGTTTTGATATGAAAATTGTTTTCGCACACAATTTTTCCGCATTCGAATCTTTTATATCTTGATTCTTCACAGCCTGATGTATCCATAATTGATCACGAGAATATTCTGTGTTTCACCAAATTACTAGTTTGAAATATCTGTCGAAGATGATGCAATGGTACACTATGAAATTACACTTACCTCCTATACCAATTAGTACTTCTCAACTCTGGCTCCGCCCCTTTATGTTTATTTCCGCATAGACTTGAATCATGCTGAGTTAGCGAGATGTTCCTTGTCTTCCTATTGTTTTATCACTAACACTGAAACGGAATAGTTATTACATTTCAACTTACCTACTATTAAAAATACCTCAGGCATTCAGGAAATTCTTGTTTTCACGAATAAATCTCTATTACCTCTCTCGAACCTTTTTAACTCTTTCGCCGTGCTGAAATCTGAATTCAAGAAACATATACTGGGATACAAGAGAGCAAAAGAACTAATCTATGAATTGCTCATCAAATCAGCCTGTCACCTAGATTTCTGCCAATAAGAAATTTTTAATGAGTTGATCAACTACCATTGTTTTTGGATTTTCTTGTCATGCTGCCACCGGGAAAATCACCTTTTCCGATAATAATTTTTATCAGGTCAGCTAAATCATGCGTTCACAAGAAATTTGTGAATTGTCGACGAATTCCGGTAGTTTTCATATTTTTTCCCTGCTTTCGCGGATTATCACGAATTTCTTAGTAGCGCGTCCAAATCAGCAGGATAGATAGTCGGTCGATATATGTCAGACTCCGTATAATTGGAGGTGGTCACAAAAGCATTTCCGTTCGAAATGAAACATTCATCCGACAATTTGAAGGAGTTGGTTTTGATATGAAAATTGTTTTCGCACACAATTTTTCCGCATTCGAATCTTTTATATCTTGATTCTTCACAGCCTGATGTATCCATAATTGATCACGAGAATATTCTGTGTTTCACCAAATTACTAGTTTGAAATATCTGTCGAAGATGATGCAATGGTACACTATGAAATTACACTTACCTCCTATACCAATTAGTACTTCTCAACTCTGGCTCCGCCCCTTTATGTTTATTTCCGCATAGACTTGAATCATGCTGAGTTAGCGAGATGTTCCTTGTCTTCCTATTGTTTTATCACTAACACTGAAACGGAATAGTTATTACATTTCAACTTACCTACTATTAAAAATACCTCAGGCATTCAGGAAATTCTTGTTTTCACGAATAAATCTCTATTACCTCTCTCGAACCTTTTTAACTCTTTCGCCGTGCTGAAATCTGAATTCAAGAAACATATACTGGGATACAAGAGAGCAAAAGAACTAATCTATGAATTGCTCATCAAATCAGCCTGTCACCTAGATTTCTGCCAATAAGAAATTTTTAATGAGTTGATCAACTACCATTGTTTTTGGATTTTCTTGTCATGCTGCCACCGGGAAAATCACCTTTTCCGATAATAATTTTTATCAGGTCAGCTAAATCATGCGTTCACAAGAAATTTGTGAATTGTCGACGAATTCCGGTAGTTTTCATATTTTTTCCCTGCTTTCGCGGATTATCACGAATTTCTTAGTAGCGCGTCCAAATCAGCAGGATAGATAGTCGGTCGATATATGTCAGACTCCGTATAATTGGAGGTGGTCACAAAAGCATTTCCGTTCGAAATGAAACATTCATCCGACAATTTGAAGGAGTTGGTTTTGATATGAAAATTGTTTTCGCACACAATTTTTCCGCATTCGAATCTTTTATATCTTGATTCTTCACAGCCTGATGTATCCATAATTGATCACGAGAATATTCTGTGTTTCACCAAATTACTAGTTTGAAATATCTGTCGAAGATGATGCAATGGTACACTATGAAATTACACTTACCTCCTATACCAATTAGTACTTCTCAACTCTGGCTCCGCCCCTTTATGTTTATTTCCGCATAGACTTGAATCATGCTGAGTTAGCGAGATGTTCCTTGTCTTCCTATTGTTTTATCACTAACACTGAAACGGAATAGTTATTACATTTCAACTTACCTACTATTAAAAATACCTCAGGCATTCAGGAAATTCTTGTTTTCACGAATAAATCTCTATTACCTCTCTCGAACCTTTTTAACTCTTTCGCCGTGCTGAAATCTGAATTCAAGAAACATATACTGGGATACAAGAGAGCAAAAGAACTAATCTATGAATTGCTCATCAAATCAGCCTGTCACCTAGATTTCTGCCAATAAGAAATTTTTAATGAGTTGATCAACTACCATTGTTTTTGGATTTTCTTGTCATGCTGCCACCGGGAAAATCACCTTTTCCGATAATAATTTTTATCAGGTCAGCTAAATCATGCGTTCACAAGAAATTTGTGAATTGTCGACGAATTCCGGTAGTTTTCATATTTTTTCCCTGCTTTCGCGGATTATCACGAATTTCTTAGTAGCGCGTCCAAATCAGCAGGATAGATAGTCGGTCGATATATGTCAGACTCCGTATAATTGGAGGTGGTCACAAAAGCATTTCCGTTCGAAATGAAACATTCATCCGACAATTTGAAGGAGTTGGTTTTGATATGAAAATTGTTTTCGCACACAATTTTTCCGCATTCGAATCTTTTATATCTTGATTCTTCACAGCCTGATGTATCCATAATTGATCACGAGAATATTCTGTGTTTCACCAAATTACTAGTTTGAAATATCTGTCGAAGATGATGCAATGGTACACTATGAAATTACACTTACCTCCTATACCAATTAGTACTTCTCAACTCTGGCTCCGCCCCTTTATGTTTATTTCCGCATAGACTTGAATCATGCTGAGTTAGCGAGATGTTCCTTGTCTTCCTATTGTTTTATCACTAACACTGAAACGGAATAGTTATTACATTTCAACTTACCTACTATTAAAAATACCTCAGGCATTCAGGAAATTCTTGTTTTCACGAATAAATCTCTATTACCTCTCTCGAACCTTTTTAACTCTTTCGCCGTGCTGAAATCTGAATTCAAGAAACATATACTGGGATACAAGAGAGCAAAAGAACTAATCTATGAATTGCTCATCAAATCAGCCTGTCACCTAGATTTCTGCCAATAAGAAATTTTTAATGAGTTGATCAACTACCATTGTTTTTGGATTTTCTTGTCATGCTGCCACCGGGAAAATCACCTTTTCCGATAATAATTTTTATCAGGTCAGCTAAATCATGCGTTCACAAGAAATTTGTGAATTGTCGACGAATTCCGGTAGTTTTCATATTTTTTCCCTGCTTTCGCGGATTATCACGAATTTCTTAGTAGCGCGTCCAAATCAGCAGGATAGATAGTCGGTCGATATATGTCAGACTCCGTATAATTGGAGGTGGTCACAAAAGCATTTCCGTTCGAAATGAAACATTCATCCGACAATTTGAAGGAGTTGGTTTTGATATGAAAATTGTTTTCGCACACAATTTTTCCGCATTCGAATCTTTTATATCTTGATTCTTCACAGCCTGATGTATCCATAATTGATCACGAGAATATTCTGTGTTTCACCAAATTACTAGTTTGAAATATCTGTCGAAGATGATGCAATGGTACACTATGAAATTACACTTACCTCCTATACCAATTAGTACTTCTCAACTCTGGCTCCGCCCCTTTATGTTTATTTCCGCATAGACTTGAATCATGCTGAGTTAGCGAGATGTTCCTTGTCTTCCTATTGTTTTATCACTAACACTGAAACGGAATAGTTATTACATTTCAACTTACCTACTATTAAAAATACCTCAGGCATTCAGGAAATTCTTGTTTTCACGAATAAATCTCTATTACCTCTCTCGAACCTTTTTAACTCTTTCGCCGTGCTGAAATCTGAATTCAAGAAACATATACTGGGATACAAGAGAGCAAAAGAACTAATCTATGAATTGCTCATCAAATCAGCCTGTCACCTAGATTTCTGCCAATAAGAAATTTTTAATGAGTTGATCAACTACCATTGTTTTTGGATTTTCTTGTCATGCTGCCACCGGGAAAATCACCTTTTCCGATAATAATTTTTATCAGGTCAGCTAAATCATGCGTTCACAAGAAATTTGTGAATTGTCGACGAATTCCGGTAGTTTTCATATTTTTTCCCTGCTTTCGCGGATTATCACGAATTTCTTAGTAGCGCGTCCAAATCAGCAGGATAGATAGTCGGTCGATATATGTCAGACTCCGTATAATTGGAGGTGGTCACAAAAGCATTTCCGTTCGAAATGAAACATTCATCCGACAATTTGAAGGAGTTGGTTTTGATATGAAAATTGTTTTCGCACACAATTTTTCCGCATTCGAATCTTTTATATCTTGATTCTTCACAGCCTGATGTATCCATAATTGATCACGAGAATATTCTGTGTTTCACCAAATTACTAGTTTGAAATATCTGTCGAAGATGATGCAATGGTACACTATGAAATTACACTTACCTCCTATACCAATTAGTACTTCTCAACTCTGGCTCCGCCCCTTTATGTTTATTTCCGCATAGACTTGAATCATGCTGAGTTAGCGAGATGTTCCTTGTCTTCCTATTGTTTTATCACTAACACTGAAACGGAATAGTTATTACATTTCAACTTACCTACTATTAAAAATACCTCAGGCATTCAGGAAATTCTTGTTTTCACGAATAAATCTCTATTACCTCTCTCGAACCTTTTTAACTCTTTCGCCGTGCTGAAATCTGAATTCAAGAAACATATACTGGGATACAAGAGAGCAAAAGAACTAATCTATGAATTGCTCATCAAATCAGCCTGTCACCTAGATTTCTGCCAATAAGAAATTTTTAATGAGTTGATCAACTACCATTGTTTTTGGATTTTCTTGTCATGCTGCCACCGGGAAAATCACCTTTTCCGATAATAATTTTTATCAGGTCAGCTAAATCATGCGTTCACAAGAAATTTGTGAATTGTCGACGAATTCCGGTAGTTTTCATATTTTTTCCCTGCTTTCGCGGATTATCACGAATTTCTTAGTAGCGCGTCCAAATCAGCAGGATAGATAGTCGGTCGATATATGTCAGACTCCGTATAATTGGAGGTGGTCACAAAAGCATTTCCGTTCGAAATGAAACATTCATCCGACAATTTGAAGGAGTTGGTTTTGATATGAAAATTGTTTTCGCACACAATTTTTCCGCATTCGAATCTTTTATATCTTGATTCTTCACAGCCTGATGTATCCATAATTGATCACGAGAATATTCTGTGTTTCACCAAATTACTAGTTTGAAATATCTGTCGAAGATGATGCAATGGTACACTATGAAATTACACTTACCTCCTATACCAATTAGTACTTCTCAACTCTGGCTCCGCCCCTTTATGTTTATTTCCGCATAGACTTGAATCATGCTGAGTTAGCGAGATGTTCCTTGTCTTCCTATTGTTTTATCACTAACACTGAAACGGAATAGTTATTACATTTCAACTTACCTACTATTAAAAATACCTCAGGCATTCAGGAAATTCTTGTTTTCACGAATAAATCTCTATTACCTCTCTCGAACCTTTTTAACTCTTTCGCCGTGCTGAAATCTGAATTCAAGAAACATATACTGGGATACAAGAGAGCAAAAGAACTAATCTATGAATTGCTCATCAAATCAGCCTGTCACCTAGATTTCTGCCAATAAGAAATTTTTAATGAGTTGATCAACTACCATTGTTTTTGGATTTTCTTGTCATGCTGCCACCGGGAAAATCACCTTTTCCGATAATAATTTTTATCAGGTCAGCTAAATCATGCGTTCACAAGAAATTTGTGAATTGTCGACGAATTCCGGTAGTTTTCATATTTTTTCCCTGCTTTCGCGGATTATCACGAATTTCTTAGTAGCGCGTCCAAATCAGCAGGATAGATAGTCGGTCGATATATGTCAGACTCCGTATAATTGGAGGTGGTCACAAAAGCATTTCCGTTCGAAATGAAACATTCATCCGACAATTTGAAGGAGTTGGTTTTGATATGAAAATTGTTTTCGCACACAATTTTTCCGCATTCGAATCTTTTATATCTTGATTCTTCACAGCCTGATGTATCCATAATTGATCACGAGAATATTCTGTGTTTCACCAAATTACTAGTTTGAAATATCTGTCGAAGATGATGCAATGGTACACTATGAAATTACACTTACCTCCTATACCAATTAGTACTTCTCAACTCTGGCTCCGCCCCTTTATGTTTATTTCCGCATAGACTTGAATCATGCTGAGTTAGCGAGATGTTCCTTGTCTTCCTATTGTTTTATCACTAACACTGAAACGGAATAGTTATTACATTTCAACTTACCTACTATTAAAAATACCTCAGGCATTCAGGAAATTCTTGTTTTCACGAATAAATCTCTATTACCTCTCTCGAACCTTTTTAACTCTTTCGCCGTGCTGAAATCTGAATTCAAGAAACATATACTGGGATACAAGAGAGCAAAAGAACTAATCTATGAATTGCTCATCAAATCAGCCTGTCACCTAGATTTCTGCCAATAAGAAATTTTTAATGAGTTGATCAACTACCATTGTTTTTGGATTTTCTTGTCATGCTGCCACCGGGAAAATCACCTTTTCCGATAATAATTTTTATCAGGTCAGCTAAATCATGCGTTCACAAGAAATTTGTGAATTGTCGACGAATTCCGGTAGTTTTCATATTTTTTCCCTGCTTTCGCGGATTATCACGAATTTCTTAGTAGCGCGTCCAAATCAGCAGGATAGATAGTCGGTCGATATATGTCAGACTCCGTATAATTGGAGGTGGTCACAAAAGCATTTCCGTTCGAAATGAAACATTCATCCGACAATTTGAAGGAGTTGGTTTTGATATGAAAATTGTTTTCGCACACAATTTTTCCGCATTCGAATCTTTTATATCTTGATTCTTCACAGCCTGATGTATCCATAATTGATCACGAGAATATTCTGTGTTTCACCAAATTACTAGTTTGAAATATCTGTCGAAGATGATGCAATGGTACACTATGAAATTACACTTACCTCCTATACCAATTAGTACTTCTCAACTCTGGCTCCGCCCCTTTATGTTTATTTCCGCATAGACTTGAATCATGCTGAGTTAGCGAGATGTTCCTTGTCTTCCTATTGTTTTATCACTAACACTGAAACGGAATAGTTATTACATTTCAACTTACCTACTATTAAAAATACCTCAGGCATTCAGGAAATTCTTGTTTTCACGAATAAATCTCTATTACCTCTCTCGAACCTTTTTAACTCTTTCGCCGTGCTGAAATCTGAATTCAAGAAACATATACTGGGATACAAGAGAGCAAAAGAACTAATCTATGAATTGCTCATCAAATCAGCCTGTCACCTAGATTTCTGCCAATAAGAAATTTTTAATGAGTTGATCAACTACCATTGTTTTTGGATTTTCTTGTCATGCTGCCACCGGGAAAATCACCTTTTCCGATAATAATTTTTATCAGGTCAGCTAAATCATGCGTTCACAAGAAATTTGTGAATTGTCGACGAATTCCGGTAGTTTTCATATTTTTTCCCTGCTTTCGCGGATTATCACGAATTTCTTAGTAGCGCGTCCAAATCAGCAGGATAGATAGTCGGTCGATATATGTCAGACTCCGTATAATTGGAGGTGGTCACAAAAGCATTTCCGTTCGAAATGAAACATTCATCCGACAATTTGAAGGAGTTGGTTTTGATATGAAAATTGTTTTCGCACACAATTTTTCCGCATTCGAATCTTTTATATCTTGATTCTTCACAGCCTGATGTATCCATAATTGATCACGAGAATATTCTGTGTTTCACCAAATTACTAGTTTGAAATATCTGTCGAAGATGATGCAATGGTACACTATGAAATTACACTTACCTCCTATACCAATTAGTACTTCTCAACTCTGGCTCCGCCCCTTTATGTTTATTTCCGCATAGACTTGAATCATGCTGAGTTAGCGAGATGTTCCTTGTCTTCCTATTGTTTTATCACTAACACTGAAACGGAATAGTTATTACATTTCAACTTACCTACTATTAAAAATACCTCAGGCATTCAGGAAATTCTTGTTTTCACGAATAAATCTCTATTACCTCTCTCGAACCTTTTTAACTCTTTCGCCGTGCTGAAATCTGAATTCAAGAAACATATACTGGGATACAAGAGAGCAAAAGAACTAATCTATGAATTGCTCATCAAATCAGCCTGTCACCTAGATTTCTGCCAATAAGAAATTTTTAATGAGTTGATCAACTACCATTGTTTTTGGATTTTCTTGTCATGCTGCCACCGGGAAAATCACCTTTTCCGATAATAATTTTTATCAGGTCAGCTAAATCATGCGTTCACAAGAAATTTGTGAATTGTCGACGAATTCCGGTAGTTTTCATATTTTTTCCCTGCTTTCGCGGATTATCACGAATTTCTTAGTAGCGCGTCCAAATCAGCAGGATAGATAGTCGGTCGATATATGTCAGACTCCGTATAATTGGAGGTGGTCACAAAAGCATTTCCGTTCGAAATGAAACATTCATCCGACAATTTGAAGGAGTTGGTTTTGATATGAAAATTGTTTTCGCACACAATTTTTCCGCATTCGAATCTTTTATATCTTGATTCTTCACAGCCTGATGTATCCATAATTGATCACGAGAATATTCTGTGTTTCACCAAATTACTAGTTTGAAATATCTGTCGAAGATGATGCAATGGTACACTATGAAATTACACTTACCTCCTATACCAATTAGTACTTCTCAACTCTGGCTCCGCCCCTTTATGTTTATTTCCGCATAGACTTGAATCATGCTGAGTTAGCGAGATGTTCCTTGTCTTCCTATTGTTTTATCACTAACACTGAAACGGAATAGTTATTACATTTCAACTTACCTACTATTAAAAATACCTCAGGCATTCAGGAAATTCTTGTTTTCACGAATAAATCTCTATTACCTCTCTCGAACCTTTTTAACTCTTTCGCCGTGCTGAAATCTGAATTCAAGAAACATATACTGGGATACAAGAGAGCAAAAGAACTAATCTATGAATTGCTCATCAAATCAGCCTGTCACCTAGATTTCTGCCAATAAGAAATTTTTAATGAGTTGATCAACTACCATTGTTTTTGGATTTTCTTGTCATGCTGCCACCGGGAAAATCACCTTTTCCGATAATAATTTTTATCAGGTCAGCTAAATCATGCGTTCACAAGAAATTTGTGAATTGTCGACGAATTCCGGTAGTTTTCATATTTTTTCCCTGCTTTCGCGGATTATCACGAATTTCTTAGTAGCGCGTCCAAATCAGCAGGATAGATAGTCGGTCGATATATGTCAGACTCCGTATAATTGGAGGTGGTCACAAAAGCATTTCCGTTCGAAATGAAACATTCATCCGACAATTTGAAGGAGTTGGTTTTGATATGAAAATTGTTTTCGCACACAATTTTTCCGCATTCGAATCTTTTATATCTTGATTCTTCACAGCCTGATGTATCCATAATTGATCACGAGAATATTCTGTGTTTCACCAAATTACTAGTTTGAAATATCTGTCGAAGATGATGCAATGGTACACTATGAAATTACACTTACCTCCTATACCAATTAGTACTTCTCAACTCTGGCTCCGCCCCTTTATGTTTATTTCCGCATAGACTTGAATCATGCTGAGTTAGCGAGATGTTCCTTGTCTTCCTATTGTTTTATCACTAACACTGAAACGGAATAGTTATTACATTTCAACTTACCTACTATTAAAAATACCTCAGGCATTCAGGAAATTCTTGTTTTCACGAATAAATCTCTATTACCTCTCTCGAACCTTTTTAACTCTTTCGCCGTGCTGAAATCTGAATTCAAGAAACATATACTGGGATACAAGAGAGCAAAAGAACTAATCTATGAATTGCTCATCAAATCAGCCTGTCACCTAGATTTCTGCCAATAAGAAATTTTTAATGAGTTGATCAACTACCATTGTTTTTGGATTTTCTTGTCATGCTGCCACCGGGAAAATCACCTTTTCCGATAATAATTTTTATCAGGTCAGCTAAATCATGCGTTCACAAGAAATTTGTGAATTGTCGACGAATTCCGGTAGTTTTCATATTTTTTCCCTGCTTTCGCGGATTATCACGAATTTCTTAGTAGCGCGTCCAAATCAGCAGGATAGATAGTCGGTCGATATATGTCAGACTCCGTATAATTGGAGGTGGTCACAAAAGCATTTCCGTTCGAAATGAAACATTCATCCGACAATTTGAAGGAGTTGGTTTTGATATGAAAATTGTTTTCGCACACAATTTTTCCGCATTCGAATCTTTTATATCTTGATTCTTCACAGCCTGATGTATCCATAATTGATCACGAGAATATTCTGTGTTTCACCAAATTACTAGTTTGAAATATCTGTCGAAGATGATGCAATGGTACACTATGAAATTACACTTACCTCCTATACCAATTAGTACTTCTCAACTCTGGCTCCGCCCCTTTATGTTTATTTCCGCATAGACTTGAATCATGCTGAGTTAGCGAGATGTTCCTTGTCTTCCTATTGTTTTATCACTAACACTGAAACGGAATAGTTATTACATTTCAACTTACCTACTATTAAAAATACCTCAGGCATTCAGGAAATTCTTGTTTTCACGAATAAATCTCTATTACCTCTCTCGAACCTTTTTAACTCTTTCGCCGTGCTGAAATCTGAATTCAAGAAACATATACTGGGATACAAGAGAGCAAAAGAACTAATCTATGAATTGCTCATCAAATCAGCCTGTCACCTAGATTTCTGCCAATAAGAAATTTTTAATGAGTTGATCAACTACCATTGTTTTTGGATTTTCTTGTCATGCTGCCACCGGGAAAATCACCTTTTCCGATAATAATTTTTATCAGGTCAGCTAAATCATGCGTTCACAAGAAATTTGTGAATTGTCGACGAATTCCGGTAGTTTTCATATTTTTTCCCTGCTTTCGCGGATTATCACGAATTTCTTAGTAGCGCGTCCAAATCAGCAGGATAGATAGTCGGTCGATATATGTCAGACTCCGTATAATTGGAGGTGGTCACAAAAGCATTTCCGTTCGAAATGAAACATTCATCCGACAATTTGAAGGAGTTGGTTTTGATATGAAAATTGTTTTCGCACACAATTTTTCCGCATTCGAATCTTTTATATCTTGATTCTTCACAGCCTGATGTATCCATAATTGATCACGAGAATATTCTGTGTTTCACCAAATTACTAGTTTGAAATATCTGTCGAAGATGATGCAATGGTACACTATGAAATTACACTTACCTCCTATACCAATTAGTACTTCTCAACTCTGGCTCCGCCCCTTTATGTTTATTTCCGCATAGACTTGAATCATGCTGAGTTAGCGAGATGTTCCTTGTCTTCCTATTGTTTTATCACTAACACTGAAACGGAATAGTTATTACATTTCAACTTACCTACTATTAAAAATACCTCAGGCATTCAGGAAATTCTTGTTTTCACGAATAAATCTCTATTACCTCTCTCGAACCTTTTTAACTCTTTCGCCGTGCTGAAATCTGAATTCAAGAAACATATACTGGGATACAAGAGAGCAAAAGAACTAATCTATGAATTGCTCATCAAATCAGCCTGTCACCTAGATTTCTGCCAATAAGAAATTTTTAATGAGTTGATCAACTACCATTGTTTTTGGATTTTCTTGTCATGCTGCCACCGGGAAAATCACCTTTTCCGATAATAATTTTTATCAGGTCAGCTAAATCATGCGTTCACAAGAAATTTGTGAATTGTCGACGAATTCCGGTAGTTTTCATATTTTTTCCCTGCTTTCGCGGATTATCACGAATTTCTTAGTAGCGCGTCCAAATCAGCAGGATAGATAGTCGGTCGATATATGTCAGACTCCGTATAATTGGAGGTGGTCACAAAAGCATTTCCGTTCGAAATGAAACATTCATCCGACAATTTGAAGGAGTTGGTTTTGATATGAAAATTGTTTTCGCACACAATTTTTCCGCATTCGAATCTTTTATATCTTGATTCTTCACAGCCTGATGTATCCATAATTGATCACGAGAATATTCTGTGTTTCACCAAATTACTAGTTTGAAATATCTGTCGAAGATGATGCAATGGTACACTATGAAATTACACTTACCTCCTATACCAATTAGTACTTCTCAACTCTGGCTCCGCCCCTTTATGTTTATTTCCGCATAGACTTGAATCATGCTGAGTTAGCGAGATGTTCCTTGTCTTCCTATTGTTTTATCACTAACACTGAAACGGAATAGTTATTACATTTCAACTTACCTACTATTAAAAATACCTCAGGCATTCAGGAAATTCTTGTTTTCACGAATAAATCTCTATTACCTCTCTCGAACCTTTTTAACTCTTTCGCCGTGCTGAAATCTGAATTCAAGAAACATATACTGGGATACAAGAGAGCAAAAGAACTAATCTATGAATTGCTCATCAAATCAGCCTGTCACCTAGATTTCTGCCAATAAGAAATTTTTAATGAGTTGATCAACTACCATTGTTTTTGGATTTTCTTGTCATGCTGCCACCGGGAAAATCACCTTTTCCGATAATAATTTTTATCAGGTCAGCTAAATCATGCGTTCACAAGAAATTTGTGAATTGTCGACGAATTCCGGTAGTTTTCATATTTTTTCCCTGCTTTCGCGGATTATCACGAATTTCTTAGTAGCGCGTCCAAATCAGCAGGATAGATAGTCGGTCGATATATGTCAGACTCCGTATAATTGGAGGTGGTCACAAAAGCATTTCCGTTCGAAATGAAACATTCATCCGACAATTTGAAGGAGTTGGTTTTGATATGAAAATTGTTTTCGCACACAATTTTTCCGCATTCGAATCTTTTATATCTTGATTCTTCACAGCCTGATGTATCCATAATTGATCACGAGAATATTCTGTGTTTCACCAAATTACTAGTTTGAAATATCTGTCGAAGATGATGCAATGGTACACTATGAAATTACACTTACCTCCTATACCAATTAGTACTTCTCAACTCTGGCTCCGCCCCTTTATGTTTATTTCCGCATAGACTTGAATCATGCTGAGTTAGCGAGATGTTCCTTGTCTTCCTATTGTTTTATCACTAACACTGAAACGGAATAGTTATTACATTTCAACTTACCTACTATTAAAAATACCTCAGGCATTCAGGAAATTCTTGTTTTCACGAATAAATCTCTATTACCTCTCTCGAACCTTTTTAACTCTTTCGCCGTGCTGAAATCTGAATTCAAGAAACATATACTGGGATACAAGAGAGCAAAAGAACTAATCTATGAATTGCTCATCAAATCAGCCTGTCACCTAGATTTCTGCCAATAAGAAATTTTTAATGAGTTGATCAACTACCATTGTTTTTGGATTTTCTTGTCATGCTGCCACCGGGAAAATCACCTTTTCCGATAATAATTTTTATCAGGTCAGCTAAATCATGCGTTCACAAGAAATTTGTGAATTGTCGACGAATTCCGGTAGTTTTCATATTTTTTCCCTGCTTTCGCGGATTATCACGAATTTCTTAGTAGCGCGTCCAAATCAGCAGGATAGATAGTCGGTCGATATATGTCAGACTCCGTATAATTGGAGGTGGTCACAAAAGCATTTCCGTTCGAAATGAAACATTCATCCGACAATTTGAAGGAGTTGGTTTTGATATGAAAATTGTTTTCGCACACAATTTTTCCGCATTCGAATCTTTTATATCTTGATTCTTCACAGCCTGATGTATCCATAATTGATCACGAGAATATTCTGTGTTTCACCAAATTACTAGTTTGAAATATCTGTCGAAGATGATGCAATGGTACACTATGAAATTACACTTACCTCCTATACCAATTAGTACTTCTCAACTCTGGCTCCGCCCCTTTATGTTTATTTCCGCATAGACTTGAATCATGCTGAGTTAGCGAGATGTTCCTTGTCTTCCTATTGTTTTATCACTAACACTGAAACGGAATAGTTATTACATTTCAACTTACCTACTATTAAAAATACCTCAGGCATTCAGGAAATTCTTGTTTTCACGAATAAATCTCTATTACCTCTCTCGAACCTTTTTAACTCTTTCGCCGTGCTGAAATCTGAATTCAAGAAACATATACTGGGATACAAGAGAGCAAAAGAACTAATCTATGAATTGCTCATCAAATCAGCCTGTCACCTAGATTTCTGCCAATAAGAAATTTTTAATGAGTTGATCAACTACCATTGTTTTTGGATTTTCTTGTCATGCTGCCACCGGGAAAATCACCTTTTCCGATAATAATTTTTATCAGGTCAGCTAAATCATGCGTTCACAAGAAATTTGTGAATTGTCGACGAATTCCGGTAGTTTTCATATTTTTTCCCTGCTTTCGCGGATTATCACGAATTTCTTAGTAGCGCGTCCAAATCAGCAGGATAGATAGTCGGTCGATATATGTCAGACTCCGTATAATTGGAGGTGGTCACAAAAGCATTTCCGTTCGAAATGAAACATTCATCCGACAATTTGAAGGAGTTGGTTTTGATATGAAAATTGTTTTCGCACACAATTTTTCCGCATTCGAATCTTTTATATCTTGATTCTTCACAGCCTGATGTATCCATAATTGATCACGAGAATATTCTGTGTTTCACCAAATTACTAGTTTGAAATATCTGTCGAAGATGATGCAATGGTACACTATGAAATTACACTTACCTCCTATACCAATTAGTACTTCTCAACTCTGGCTCCGCCCCTTTATGTTTATTTCCGCATAGACTTGAATCATGCTGAGTTAGCGAGATGTTCCTTGTCTTCCTATTGTTTTATCACTAACACTGAAACGGAATAGTTATTACATTTCAACTTACCTACTATTAAAAATACCTCAGGCATTCAGGAAATTCTTGTTTTCACGAATAAATCTCTATTACCTCTCTCGAACCTTTTTAACTCTTTCGCCGTGCTGAAATCTGAATTCAAGAAACATATACTGGGATACAAGAGAGCAAAAGAACTAATCTATGAATTGCTCATCAAATCAGCCTGTCACCTAGATTTCTGCCAATAAGAAATTTTTAATGAGTTGATCAACTACCATTGTTTTTGGATTTTCTTGTCATGCTGCCACCGGGAAAATCACCTTTTCCGATAATAATTTTTATCAGGTCAGCTAAATCATGCGTTCACAAGAAATTTGTGAATTGTCGACGAATTCCGGTAGTTTTCATATTTTTTCCCTGCTTTCGCGGATTATCACGAATTTCTTAGTAGCGCGTCCAAATCAGCAGGATAGATAGTCGGTCGATATATGTCAGACTCCGTATAATTGGAGGTGGTCACAAAAGCATTTCCGTTCGAAATGAAACATTCATCCGACAATTTGAAGGAGTTGGTTTTGATATGAAAATTGTTTTCGCACACAATTTTTCCGCATTCGAATCTTTTATATCTTGATTCTTCACAGCCTGATGTATCCATAATTGATCACGAGAATATTCTGTGTTTCACCAAATTACTAGTTTGAAATATCTGTCGAAGATGATGCAATGGTACACTATGAAATTACACTTACCTCCTATACCAATTAGTACTTCTCAACTCTGGCTCCGCCCCTTTATGTTTATTTCCGCATAGACTTGAATCATGCTGAGTTAGCGAGATGTTCCTTGTCTTCCTATTGTTTTATCACTAACACTGAAACGGAATAGTTATTACATTTCAACTTACCTACTATTAAAAATACCTCAGGCATTCAGGAAATTCTTGTTTTCACGAATAAATCTCTATTACCTCTCTCGAACCTTTTTAACTCTTTCGCCGTGCTGAAATCTGAATTCAAGAAACATATACTGGGATACAAGAGAGCAAAAGAACTAATCTATGAATTGCTCATCAAATCAGCCTGTCACCTAGATTTCTGCCAATAAGAAATTTTTAATGAGTTGATCAACTACCATTGTTTTTGGATTTTCTTGTCATGCTGCCACCGGGAAAATCACCTTTTCCGATAATAATTTTTATCAGGTCAGCTAAATCATGCGTTCACAAGAAATTTGTGAATTGTCGACGAATTCCGGTAGTTTTCATATTTTTTCCCTGCTTTCGCGGATTATCACGAATTTCTTAGTAGCGCGTCCAAATCAGCAGGATAGATAGTCGGTCGATATATGTCAGACTCCGTATAATTGGAGGTGGTCACAAAAGCATTTCCGTTCGAAATGAAACATTCATCCGACAATTTGAAGGAGTTGGTTTTGATATGAAAATTGTTTTCGCACACAATTTTTCCGCATTCGAATCTTTTATATCTTGATTCTTCACAGCCTGATGTATCCATAATTGATCACGAGAATATTCTGTGTTTCACCAAATTACTAGTTTGAAATATCTGTCGAAGATGATGCAATGGTACACTATGAAATTACACTTACCTCCTATACCAATTAGTACTTCTCAACTCTGGCTCCGCCCCTTTATGTTTATTTCCGCATAGACTTGAATCATGCTGAGTTAGCGAGATGTTCCTTGTCTTCCTATTGTTTTATCACTAACACTGAAACGGAATAGTTATTACATTTCAACTTACCTACTATTAAAAATACCTCAGGCATTCAGGAAATTCTTGTTTTCACGAATAAATCTCTATTACCTCTCTCGAACCTTTTTAACTCTTTCGCCGTGCTGAAATCTGAATTCAAGAAACATATACTGGGATACAAGAGAGCAAAAGAACTAATCTATGAATTGCTCATCAAATCAGCCTGTCACCTAGATTTCTGCCAATAAGAAATTTTTAATGAGTTGATCAACTACCATTGTTTTTGGATTTTCTTGTCATGCTGCCACCGGGAAAATCACCTTTTCCGATAATAATTTTTATCAGGTCAGCTAAATCATGCGTTCACAAGAAATTTGTGAATTGTCGACGAATTCCGGTAGTTTTCATATTTTTTCCCTGCTTTCGCGGATTATCACGAATTTCTTAGTAGCGCGTCCAAATCAGCAGGATAGATAGTCGGTCGATATATGTCAGACTCCGTATAATTGGAGGTGGTCACAAAAGCATTTCCGTTCGAAATGAAACATTCATCCGACAATTTGAAGGAGTTGGTTTTGATATGAAAATTGTTTTCGCACACAATTTTTCCGCATTCGAATCTTTTATATCTTGATTCTTCACAGCCTGATGTATCCATAATTGATCACGAGAATATTCTGTGTTTCACCAAATTACTAGTTTGAAATATCTGTCGAAGATGATGCAATGGTACACTATGAAATTACACTTACCTCCTATACCAATTAGTACTTCTCAACTCTGGCTCCGCCCCTTTATGTTTATTTCCGCATAGACTTGAATCATGCTGAGTTAGCGAGATGTTCCTTGTCTTCCTATTGTTTTATCACTAACACTGAAACGGAATAGTTATTACATTTCAACTTACCTACTATTAAAAATACCTCAGGCATTCAGGAAATTCTTGTTTTCACGAATAAATCTCTATTACCTCTCTCGAACCTTTTTAACTCTTTCGCCGTGCTGAAATCTGAATTCAAGAAACATATACTGGGATACAAGAGAGCAAAAGAACTAATCTATGAATTGCTCATCAAATCAGCCTGTCACCTAGATTTCTGCCAATAAGAAATTTTTAATGAGTTGATCAACTACCATTGTTTTTGGATTTTCTTGTCATGCTGCCACCGGGAAAATCACCTTTTCCGATAATAATTTTTATCAGGTCAGCTAAATCATGCGTTCACAAGAAATTTGTGAATTGTCGACGAATTCCGGTAGTTTTCATATTTTTTCCCTGCTTTCGCGGATTATCACGAATTTCTTAGTAGCGCGTCCAAATCAGCAGGATAGATAGTCGGTCGATATATGTCAGACTCCGTATAATTGGAGGTGGTCACAAAAGCATTTCCGTTCGAAATGAAACATTCATCCGACAATTTGAAGGAGTTGGTTTTGATATGAAAATTGTTTTCGCACACAATTTTTCCGCATTCGAATCTTTTATATCTTGATTCTTCACAGCCTGATGTATCCATAATTGATCACGAGAATATTCTGTGTTTCACCAAATTACTAGTTTGAAATATCTGTCGAAGATGATGCAATGGTACACTATGAAATTACACTTACCTCCTATACCAATTAGTACTTCTCAACTCTGGCTCCGCCCCTTTATGTTTATTTCCGCATAGACTTGAATCATGCTGAGTTAGCGAGATGTTCCTTGTCTTCCTATTGTTTTATCACTAACACTGAAACGGAATAGTTATTACATTTCAACTTACCTACTATTAAAAATACCTCAGGCATTCAGGAAATTCTTGTTTTCACGAATAAATCTCTATTACCTCTCTCGAACCTTTTTAACTCTTTCGCCGTGCTGAAATCTGAATTCAAGAAACATATACTGGGATACAAGAGAGCAAAAGAACTAATCTATGAATTGCTCATCAAATCAGCCTGTCACCTAGATTTCTGCCAATAAGAAATTTTTAATGAGTTGATCAACTACCATTGTTTTTGGATTTTCTTGTCATGCTGCCACCGGGAAAATCACCTTTTCCGATAATAATTTTTATCAGGTCAGCTAAATCATGCGTTCACAAGAAATTTGTGAATTGTCGACGAATTCCGGTAGTTTTCATATTTTTTCCCTGCTTTCGCGGATTATCACGAATTTCTTAGTAGCGCGTCCAAATCAGCAGGATAGATAGTCGGTCGATATATGTCAGACTCCGTATAATTGGAGGTGGTCACAAAAGCATTTCCGTTCGAAATGAAACATTCATCCGACAATTTGAAGGAGTTGGTTTTGATATGAAAATTGTTTTCGCACACAATTTTTCCGCATTCGAATCTTTTATATCTTGATTCTTCACAGCCTGATGTATCCATAATTGATCACGAGAATATTCTGTGTTTCACCAAATTACTAGTTTGAAATATCTGTCGAAGATGATGCAATGGTACACTATGAAATTACACTTACCTCCTATACCAATTAGTACTTCTCAACTCTGGCTCCGCCCCTTTATGTTTATTTCCGCATAGACTTGAATCATGCTGAGTTAGCGAGATGTTCCTTGTCTTCCTATTGTTTTATCACTAACACTGAAACGGAATAGTTATTACATTTCAACTTACCTACTATTAAAAATACCTCAGGCATTCAGGAAATTCTTGTTTTCACGAATAAATCTCTATTACCTCTCTCGAACCTTTTTAACTCTTTCGCCGTGCTGAAATCTGAATTCAAGAAACATATACTGGGATACAAGAGAGCAAAAGAACTAATCTATGAATTGCTCATCAAATCAGCCTGTCACCTAGATTTCTGCCAATAAGAAATTTTTAATGAGTTGATCAACTACCATTGTTTTTGGATTTTCTTGTCATGCTGCCACCGGGAAAATCACCTTTTCCGATAATAATTTTTATCAGGTCAGCTAAATCATGCGTTCACAAGAAATTTGTGAATTGTCGACGAATTCCGGTAGTTTTCATATTTTTTCCCTGCTTTCGCGGATTATCACGAATTTCTTAGTAGCGCGTCCAAATCAGCAGGATAGATAGTCGGTCGATATATGTCAGACTCCGTATAATTGGAGGTGGTCACAAAAGCATTTCCGTTCGAAATGAAACATTCATCCGACAATTTGAAGGAGTTGGTTTTGATATGAAAATTGTTTTCGCACACAATTTTTCCGCATTCGAATCTTTTATATCTTGATTCTTCACAGCCTGATGTATCCATAATTGATCACGAGAATATTCTGTGTTTCACCAAATTACTAGTTTGAAATATCTGTCGAAGATGATGCAATGGTACACTATGAAATTACACTTACCTCCTATACCAATTAGTACTTCTCAACTCTGGCTCCGCCCCTTTATGTTTATTTCCGCATAGACTTGAATCATGCTGAGTTAGCGAGATGTTCCTTGTCTTCCTATTGTTTTATCACTAACACTGAAACGGAATAGTTATTACATTTCAACTTACCTACTATTAAAAATACCTCAGGCATTCAGGAAATTCTTGTTTTCACGAATAAATCTCTATTACCTCTCTCGAACCTTTTTAACTCTTTCGCCGTGCTGAAATCTGAATTCAAGAAACATATACTGGGATACAAGAGAGCAAAAGAACTAATCTATGAATTGCTCATCAAATCAGCCTGTCACCTAGATTTCTGCCAATAAGAAATTTTTAATGAGTTGATCAACTACCATTGTTTTTGGATTTTCTTGTCATGCTGCCACCGGGAAAATCACCTTTTCCGATAATAATTTTTATCAGGTCAGCTAAATCATGCGTTCACAAGAAATTTGTGAATTGTCGACGAATTCCGGTAGTTTTCATATTTTTTCCCTGCTTTCGCGGATTATCACGAATTTCTTAGTAGCGCGTCCAAATCAGCAGGATAGATAGTCGGTCGATATATGTCAGACTCCGTATAATTGGAGGTGGTCACAAAAGCATTTCCGTTCGAAATGAAACATTCATCCGACAATTTGAAGGAGTTGGTTTTGATATGAAAATTGTTTTCGCACACAATTTTTCCGCATTCGAATCTTTTATATCTTGATTCTTCACAGCCTGATGTATCCATAATTGATCACGAGAATATTCTGTGTTTCACCAAATTACTAGTTTGAAATATCTGTCGAAGATGATGCAATGGTACACTATGAAATTACACTTACCTCCTATACCAATTAGTACTTCTCAACTCTGGCTCCGCCCCTTTATGTTTATTTCCGCATAGACTTGAATCATGCTGAGTTAGCGAGATGTTCCTTGTCTTCCTATTGTTTTATCACTAACACTGAAACGGAATAGTTATTACATTTCAACTTACCTACTATTAAAAATACCTCAGGCATTCAGGAAATTCTTGTTTTCACGAATAAATCTCTATTACCTCTCTCGAACCTTTTTAACTCTTTCGCCGTGCTGAAATCTGAATTCAAGAAACATATACTGGGATACAAGAGAGCAAAAGAACTAATCTATGAATTGCTCATCAAATCAGCCTGTCACCTAGATTTCTGCCAATAAGAAATTTTTAATGAGTTGATCAACTACCATTGTTTTTGGATTTTCTTGTCATGCTGCCACCGGGAAAATCACCTTTTCCGATAATAATTTTTATCAGGTCAGCTAAATCATGCGTTCACAAGAAATTTGTGAATTGTCGACGAATTCCGGTAGTTTTCATATTTTTTCCCTGCTTTCGCGGATTATCACGAATTTCTTAGTAGCGCGTCCAAATCAGCAGGATAGATAGTCGGTCGATATATGTCAGACTCCGTATAATTGGAGGTGGTCACAAAAGCATTTCCGTTCGAAATGAAACATTCATCCGACAATTTGAAGGAGTTGGTTTTGATATGAAAATTGTTTTCGCACACAATTTTTCCGCATTCGAATCTTTTATATCTTGATTCTTCACAGCCTGATGTATCCATAATTGATCACGAGAATATTCTGTGTTTCACCAAATTACTAGTTTGAAATATCTGTCGAAGATGATGCAATGGTACACTATGAAATTACACTTACCTCCTATACCAATTAGTACTTCTCAACTCTGGCTCCGCCCCTTTATGTTTATTTCCGCATAGACTTGAATCATGCTGAGTTAGCGAGATGTTCCTTGTCTTCCTATTGTTTTATCACTAACACTGAAACGGAATAGTTATTACATTTCAACTTACCTACTATTAAAAATACCTCAGGCATTCAGGAAATTCTTGTTTTCACGAATAAATCTCTATTACCTCTCTCGAACCTTTTTAACTCTTTCGCCGTGCTGAAATCTGAATTCAAGAAACATATACTGGGATACAAGAGAGCAAAAGAACTAATCTATGAATTGCTCATCAAATCAGCCTGTCACCTAGATTTCTGCCAATAAGAAATTTTTAATGAGTTGATCAACTACCATTGTTTTTGGATTTTCTTGTCATGCTGCCACCGGGAAAATCACCTTTTCCGATAATAATTTTTATCAGGTCAGCTAAATCATGCGTTCACAAGAAATTTGTGAATTGTCGACGAATTCCGGTAGTTTTCATATTTTTTCCCTGCTTTCGCGGATTATCACGAATTTCTTAGTAGCGCGTCCAAATCAGCAGGATAGATAGTCGGTCGATATATGTCAGACTCCGTATAATTGGAGGTGGTCACAAAAGCATTTCCGTTCGAAATGAAACATTCATCCGACAATTTGAAGGAGTTGGTTTTGATATGAAAATTGTTTTCGCACACAATTTTTCCGCATTCGAATCTTTTATATCTTGATTCTTCACAGCCTGATGTATCCATAATTGATCACGAGAATATTCTGTGTTTCACCAAATTACTAGTTTGAAATATCTGTCGAAGATGATGCAATGGTACACTATGAAATTACACTTACCTCCTATACCAATTAGTACTTCTCAACTCTGGCTCCGCCCCTTTATGTTTATTTCCGCATAGACTTGAATCATGCTGAGTTAGCGAGATGTTCCTTGTCTTCCTATTGTTTTATCACTAACACTGAAACGGAATAGTTATTACATTTCAACTTACCTACTATTAAAAATACCTCAGGCATTCAGGAAATTCTTGTTTTCACGAATAAATCTCTATTACCTCTCTCGAACCTTTTTAACTCTTTCGCCGTGCTGAAATCTGAATTCAAGAAACATATACTGGGATACAAGAGAGCAAAAGAACTAATCTATGAATTGCTCATCAAATCAGCCTGTCACCTAGATTTCTGCCAATAAGAAATTTTTAATGAGTTGATCAACTACCATTGTTTTTGGATTTTCTTGTCATGCTGCCACCGGGAAAATCACCTTTTCCGATAATAATTTTTATCAGGTCAGCTAAATCATGCGTTCACAAGAAATTTGTGAATTGTCGACGAATTCCGGTAGTTTTCATATTTTTTCCCTGCTTTCGCGGATTATCACGAATTTCTTAGTAGCGCGTCCAAATCAGCAGGATAGATAGTCGGTCGATATATGTCAGACTCCGTATAATTGGAGGTGGTCACAAAAGCATTTCCGTTCGAAATGAAACATTCATCCGACAATTTGAAGGAGTTGGTTTTGATATGAAAATTGTTTTCGCACACAATTTTTCCGCATTCGAATCTTTTATATCTTGATTCTTCACAGCCTGATGTATCCATAATTGATCACGAGAATATTCTGTGTTTCACCAAATTACTAGTTTGAAATATCTGTCGAAGATGATGCAATGGTACACTATGAAATTACACTTACCTCCTATACCAATTAGTACTTCTCAACTCTGGCTCCGCCCCTTTATGTTTATTTCCGCATAGACTTGAATCATGCTGAGTTAGCGAGATGTTCCTTGTCTTCCTATTGTTTTATCACTAACACTGAAACGGAATAGTTATTACATTTCAACTTACCTACTATTAAAAATACCTCAGGCATTCAGGAAATTCTTGTTTTCACGAATAAATCTCTATTACCTCTCTCGAACCTTTTTAACTCTTTCGCCGTGCTGAAATCTGAATTCAAGAAACATATACTGGGATACAAGAGAGCAAAAGAACTAATCTATGAATTGCTCATCAAATCAGCCTGTCACCTAGATTTCTGCCAATAAGAAATTTTTAATGAGTTGATCAACTACCATTGTTTTTGGATTTTCTTGTCATGCTGCCACCGGGAAAATCACCTTTTCCGATAATAATTTTTATCAGGTCAGCTAAATCATGCGTTCACAAGAAATTTGTGAATTGTCGACGAATTCCGGTAGTTTTCATATTTTTTCCCTGCTTTCGCGGATTATCACGAATTTCTTAGTAGCGCGTCCAAATCAGCAGGATAGATAGTCGGTCGATATATGTCAGACTCCGTATAATTGGAGGTGGTCACAAAAGCATTTCCGTTCGAAATGAAACATTCATCCGACAATTTGAAGGAGTTGGTTTTGATATGAAAATTGTTTTCGCACACAATTTTTCCGCATTCGAATCTTTTATATCTTGATTCTTCACAGCCTGATGTATCCATAATTGATCACGAGAATATTCTGTGTTTCACCAAATTACTAGTTTGAAATATCTGTCGAAGATGATGCAATGGTACACTATGAAATTACACTTACCTCCTATACCAATTAGTACTTCTCAACTCTGGCTCCGCCCCTTTATGTTTATTTCCGCATAGACTTGAATCATGCTGAGTTAGCGAGATGTTCCTTGTCTTCCTATTGTTTTATCACTAACACTGAAACGGAATAGTTATTACATTTCAACTTACCTACTATTAAAAATACCTCAGGCATTCAGGAAATTCTTGTTTTCACGAATAAATCTCTATTACCTCTCTCGAACCTTTTTAACTCTTTCGCCGTGCTGAAATCTGAATTCAAGAAACATATACTGGGATACAAGAGAGCAAAAGAACTAATCTATGAATTGCTCATCAAATCAGCCTGTCACCTAGATTTCTGCCAATAAGAAATTTTTAATGAGTTGATCAACTACCATTGTTTTTGGATTTTCTTGTCATGCTGCCACCGGGAAAATCACCTTTTCCGATAATAATTTTTATCAGGTCAGCTAAATCATGCGTTCACAAGAAATTTGTGAATTGTCGACGAATTCCGGTAGTTTTCATATTTTTTCCCTGCTTTCGCGGATTATCACGAATTTCTTAGTAGCGCGTCCAAATCAGCAGGATAGATAGTCGGTCGATATATGTCAGACTCCGTATAATTGGAGGTGGTCACAAAAGCATTTCCGTTCGAAATGAAACATTCATCCGACAATTTGAAGGAGTTGGTTTTGATATGAAAATTGTTTTCGCACACAATTTTTCCGCATTCGAATCTTTTATATCTTGATTCTTCACAGCCTGATGTATCCATAATTGATCACGAGAATATTCTGTGTTTCACCAAATTACTAGTTTGAAATATCTGTCGAAGATGATGCAATGGTACACTATGAAATTACACTTACCTCCTATACCAATTAGTACTTCTCAACTCTGGCTCCGCCCCTTTATGTTTATTTCCGCATAGACTTGAATCATGCTGAGTTAGCGAGATGTTCCTTGTCTTCCTATTGTTTTATCACTAACACTGAAACGGAATAGTTATTACATTTCAACTTACCTACTATTAAAAATACCTCAGGCATTCAGGAAATTCTTGTTTTCACGAATAAATCTCTATTACCTCTCTCGAACCTTTTTAACTCTTTCGCCGTGCTGAAATCTGAATTCAAGAAACATATACTGGGATACAAGAGAGCAAAAGAACTAATCTATGAATTGCTCATCAAATCAGCCTGTCACCTAGATTTCTGCCAATAAGAAATTTTTAATGAGTTGATCAACTACCATTGTTTTTGGATTTTCTTGTCATGCTGCCACCGGGAAAATCACCTTTTCCGATAATAATTTTTATCAGGTCAGCTAAATCATGCGTTCACAAGAAATTTGTGAATTGTCGACGAATTCCGGTAGTTTTCATATTTTTTCCCTGCTTTCGCGGATTATCACGAATTTCTTAGTAGCGCGTCCAAATCAGCAGGATAGATAGTCGGTCGATATATGTCAGACTCCGTATAATTGGAGGTGGTCACAAAAGCATTTCCGTTCGAAATGAAACATTCATCCGACAATTTGAAGGAGTTGGTTTTGATATGAAAATTGTTTTCGCACACAATTTTTCCGCATTCGAATCTTTTATATCTTGATTCTTCACAGCCTGATGTATCCATAATTGATCACGAGAATATTCTGTGTTTCACCAAATTACTAGTTTGAAATATCTGTCGAAGATGATGCAATGGTACACTATGAAATTACACTTACCTCCTATACCAATTAGTACTTCTCAACTCTGGCTCCGCCCCTTTATGTTTATTTCCGCATAGACTTGAATCATGCTGAGTTAGCGAGATGTTCCTTGTCTTCCTATTGTTTTATCACTAACACTGAAACGGAATAGTTATTACATTTCAACTTACCTACTATTAAAAATACCTCAGGCATTCAGGAAATTCTTGTTTTCACGAATAAATCTCTATTACCTCTCTCGAACCTTTTTAACTCTTTCGCCGTGCTGAAATCTGAATTCAAGAAACATATACTGGGATACAAGAGAGCAAAAGAACTAATCTATGAATTGCTCATCAAATCAGCCTGTCACCTAGATTTCTGCCAATAAGAAATTTTTAATGAGTTGATCAACTACCATTGTTTTTGGATTTTCTTGTCATGCTGCCACCGGGAAAATCACCTTTTCCGATAATAATTTTTATCAGGTCAGCTAAATCATGCGTTCACAAGAAATTTGTGAATTGTCGACGAATTCCGGTAGTTTTCATATTTTTTCCCTGCTTTCGCGGATTATCACGAATTTCTTAGTAGCGCGTCCAAATCAGCAGGATAGATAGTCGGTCGATATATGTCAGACTCCGTATAATTGGAGGTGGTCACAAAAGCATTTCCGTTCGAAATGAAACATTCATCCGACAATTTGAAGGAGTTGGTTTTGATATGAAAATTGTTTTCGCACACAATTTTTCCGCATTCGAATCTTTTATATCTTGATTCTTCACAGCCTGATGTATCCATAATTGATCACGAGAATATTCTGTGTTTCACCAAATTACTAGTTTGAAATATCTGTCGAAGATGATGCAATGGTACACTATGAAATTACACTTACCTCCTATACCAATTAGTACTTCTCAACTCTGGCTCCGCCCCTTTATGTTTATTTCCGCATAGACTTGAATCATGCTGAGTTAGCGAGATGTTCCTTGTCTTCCTATTGTTTTATCACTAACACTGAAACGGAATAGTTATTACATTTCAACTTACCTACTATTAAAAATACCTCAGGCATTCAGGAAATTCTTGTTTTCACGAATAAATCTCTATTACCTCTCTCGAACCTTTTTAACTCTTTCGCCGTGCTGAAATCTGAATTCAAGAAACATATACTGGGATACAAGAGAGCAAAAGAACTAATCTATGAATTGCTCATCAAATCAGCCTGTCACCTAGATTTCTGCCAATAAGAAATTTTTAATGAGTTGATCAACTACCATTGTTTTTGGATTTTCTTGTCATGCTGCCACCGGGAAAATCACCTTTTCCGATAATAATTTTTATCAGGTCAGCTAAATCATGCGTTCACAAGAAATTTGTGAATTGTCGACGAATTCCGGTAGTTTTCATATTTTTTCCCTGCTTTCGCGGATTATCACGAATTTCTTAGTAGCGCGTCCAAATCAGCAGGATAGATAGTCGGTCGATATATGTCAGACTCCGTATAATTGGAGGTGGTCACAAAAGCATTTCCGTTCGAAATGAAACATTCATCCGACAATTTGAAGGAGTTGGTTTTGATATGAAAATTGTTTTCGCACACAATTTTTCCGCATTCGAATCTTTTATATCTTGATTCTTCACAGCCTGATGTATCCATAATTGATCACGAGAATATTCTGTGTTTCACCAAATTACTAGTTTGAAATATCTGTCGAAGATGATGCAATGGTACACTATGAAATTACACTTACCTCCTATACCAATTAGTACTTCTCAACTCTGGCTCCGCCCCTTTATGTTTATTTCCGCATAGACTTGAATCATGCTGAGTTAGCGAGATGTTCCTTGTCTTCCTATTGTTTTATCACTAACACTGAAACGGAATAGTTATTACATTTCAACTTACCTACTATTAAAAATACCTCAGGCATTCAGGAAATTCTTGTTTTCACGAATAAATCTCTATTACCTCTCTCGAACCTTTTTAACTCTTTCGCCGTGCTGAAATCTGAATTCAAGAAACATATACTGGGATACAAGAGAGCAAAAGAACTAATCTATGAATTGCTCATCAAATCAGCCTGTCACCTAGATTTCTGCCAATAAGAAATTTTTAATGAGTTGATCAACTACCATTGTTTTTGGATTTTCTTGTCATGCTGCCACCGGGAAAATCACCTTTTCCGATAATAATTTTTATCAGGTCAGCTAAATCATGCGTTCACAAGAAATTTGTGAATTGTCGACGAATTCCGGTAGTTTTCATATTTTTTCCCTGCTTTCGCGGATTATCACGAATTTCTTAGTAGCGCGTCCAAATCAGCAGGATAGATAGTCGGTCGATATATGTCAGACTCCGTATAATTGGAGGTGGTCACAAAAGCATTTCCGTTCGAAATGAAACATTCATCCGACAATTTGAAGGAGTTGGTTTTGATATGAAAATTGTTTTCGCACACAATTTTTCCGCATTCGAATCTTTTATATCTTGATTCTTCACAGCCTGATGTATCCATAATTGATCACGAGAATATTCTGTGTTTCACCAAATTACTAGTTTGAAATATCTGTCGAAGATGATGCAATGGTACACTATGAAATTACACTTACCTCCTATACCAATTAGTACTTCTCAACTCTGGCTCCGCCCCTTTATGTTTATTTCCGCATAGACTTGAATCATGCTGAGTTAGCGAGATGTTCCTTGTCTTCCTATTGTTTTATCACTAACACTGAAACGGAATAGTTATTACATTTCAACTTACCTACTATTAAAAATACCTCAGGCATTCAGGAAATTCTTGTTTTCACGAATAAATCTCTATTACCTCTCTCGAACCTTTTTAACTCTTTCGCCGTGCTGAAATCTGAATTCAAGAAACATATACTGGGATACAAGAGAGCAAAAGAACTAATCTATGAATTGCTCATCAAATCAGCCTGTCACCTAGATTTCTGCCAATAAGAAATTTTTAATGAGTTGATCAACTACCATTGTTTTTGGATTTTCTTGTCATGCTGCCACCGGGAAAATCACCTTTTCCGATAATAATTTTTATCAGGTCAGCTAAATCATGCGTTCACAAGAAATTTGTGAATTGTCGACGAATTCCGGTAGTTTTCATATTTTTTCCCTGCTTTCGCGGATTATCACGAATTTCTTAGTAGCGCGTCCAAATCAGCAGGATAGATAGTCGGTCGATATATGTCAGACTCCGTATAATTGGAGGTGGTCACAAAAGCATTTCCGTTCGAAATGAAACATTCATCCGACAATTTGAAGGAGTTGGTTTTGATATGAAAATTGTTTTCGCACACAATTTTTCCGCATTCGAATCTTTTATATCTTGATTCTTCACAGCCTGATGTATCCATAATTGATCACGAGAATATTCTGTGTTTCACCAAATTACTAGTTTGAAATATCTGTCGAAGATGATGCAATGGTACACTATGAAATTACACTTACCTCCTATACCAATTAGTACTTCTCAACTCTGGCTCCGCCCCTTTATGTTTATTTCCGCATAGACTTGAATCATGCTGAGTTAGCGAGATGTTCCTTGTCTTCCTATTGTTTTATCACTAACACTGAAACGGAATAGTTATTACATTTCAACTTACCTACTATTAAAAATACCTCAGGCATTCAGGAAATTCTTGTTTTCACGAATAAATCTCTATTACCTCTCTCGAACCTTTTTAACTCTTTCGCCGTGCTGAAATCTGAATTCAAGAAACATATACTGGGATACAAGAGAGCAAAAGAACTAATCTATGAATTGCTCATCAAATCAGCCTGTCACCTAGATTTCTGCCAATAAGAAATTTTTAATGAGTTGATCAACTACCATTGTTTTTGGATTTTCTTGTCATGCTGCCACCGGGAAAATCACCTTTTCCGATAATAATTTTTATCAGGTCAGCTAAATCATGCGTTCACAAGAAATTTGTGAATTGTCGACGAATTCCGGTAGTTTTCATATTTTTTCCCTGCTTTCGCGGATTATCACGAATTTCTTAGTAGCGCGTCCAAATCAGCAGGATAGATAGTCGGTCGATATATGTCAGACTCCGTATAATTGGAGGTGGTCACAAAAGCATTTCCGTTCGAAATGAAACATTCATCCGACAATTTGAAGGAGTTGGTTTTGATATGAAAATTGTTTTCGCACACAATTTTTCCGCATTCGAATCTTTTATATCTTGATTCTTCACAGCCTGATGTATCCATAATTGATCACGAGAATATTCTGTGTTTCACCAAATTACTAGTTTGAAATATCTGTCGAAGATGATGCAATGGTACACTATGAAATTACACTTACCTCCTATACCAATTAGTACTTCTCAACTCTGGCTCCGCCCCTTTATGTTTATTTCCGCATAGACTTGAATCATGCTGAGTTAGCGAGATGTTCCTTGTCTTCCTATTGTTTTATCACTAACACTGAAACGGAATAGTTATTACATTTCAACTTACCTACTATTAAAAATACCTCAGGCATTCAGGAAATTCTTGTTTTCACGAATAAATCTCTATTACCTCTCTCGAACCTTTTTAACTCTTTCGCCGTGCTGAAATCTGAATTCAAGAAACATATACTGGGATACAAGAGAGCAAAAGAACTAATCTATGAATTGCTCATCAAATCAGCCTGTCACCTAGATTTCTGCCAATAAGAAATTTTTAATGAGTTGATCAACTACCATTGTTTTTGGATTTTCTTGTCATGCTGCCACCGGGAAAATCACCTTTTCCGATAATAATTTTTATCAGGTCAGCTAAATCATGCGTTCACAAGAAATTTGTGAATTGTCGACGAATTCCGGTAGTTTTCATATTTTTTCCCTGCTTTCGCGGATTATCACGAATTTCTTAGTAGCGCGTCCAAATCAGCAGGATAGATAGTCGGTCGATATATGTCAGACTCCGTATAATTGGAGGTGGTCACAAAAGCATTTCCGTTCGAAATGAAACATTCATCCGACAATTTGAAGGAGTTGGTTTTGATATGAAAATTGTTTTCGCACACAATTTTTCCGCATTCGAATCTTTTATATCTTGATTCTTCACAGCCTGATGTATCCATAATTGATCACGAGAATATTCTGTGTTTCACCAAATTACTAGTTTGAAATATCTGTCGAAGATGATGCAATGGTACACTATGAAATTACACTTACCTCCTATACCAATTAGTACTTCTCAACTCTGGCTCCGCCCCTTTATGTTTATTTCCGCATAGACTTGAATCATGCTGAGTTAGCGAGATGTTCCTTGTCTTCCTATTGTTTTATCACTAACACTGAAACGGAATAGTTATTACATTTCAACTTACCTACTATTAAAAATACCTCAGGCATTCAGGAAATTCTTGTTTTCACGAATAAATCTCTATTACCTCTCTCGAACCTTTTTAACTCTTTCGCCGTGCTGAAATCTGAATTCAAGAAACATATACTGGGATACAAGAGAGCAAAAGAACTAATCTATGAATTGCTCATCAAATCAGCCTGTCACCTAGATTTCTGCCAATAAGAAATTTTTAATGAGTTGATCAACTACCATTGTTTTTGGATTTTCTTGTCATGCTGCCACCGGGAAAATCACCTTTTCCGATAATAATTTTTATCAGGTCAGCTAAATCATGCGTTCACAAGAAATTTGTGAATTGTCGACGAATTCCGGTAGTTTTCATATTTTTTCCCTGCTTTCGCGGATTATCACGAATTTCTTAGTAGCGCGTCCAAATCAGCAGGATAGATAGTCGGTCGATATATGTCAGACTCCGTATAATTGGAGGTGGTCACAAAAGCATTTCCGTTCGAAATGAAACATTCATCCGACAATTTGAAGGAGTTGGTTTTGATATGAAAATTGTTTTCGCACACAATTTTTCCGCATTCGAATCTTTTATATCTTGATTCTTCACAGCCTGATGTATCCATAATTGATCACGAGAATATTCTGTGTTTCACCAAATTACTAGTTTGAAATATCTGTCGAAGATGATGCAATGGTACACTATGAAATTACACTTACCTCCTATACCAATTAGTACTTCTCAACTCTGGCTCCGCCCCTTTATGTTTATTTCCGCATAGACTTGAATCATGCTGAGTTAGCGAGATGTTCCTTGTCTTCCTATTGTTTTATCACTAACACTGAAACGGAATAGTTATTACATTTCAACTTACCTACTATTAAAAATACCTCAGGCATTCAGGAAATTCTTGTTTTCACGAATAAATCTCTATTACCTCTCTCGAACCTTTTTAACTCTTTCGCCGTGCTGAAATCTGAATTCAAGAAACATATACTGGGATACAAGAGAGCAAAAGAACTAATCTATGAATTGCTCATCAAATCAGCCTGTCACCTAGATTTCTGCCAATAAGAAATTTTTAATGAGTTGATCAACTACCATTGTTTTTGGATTTTCTTGTCATGCTGCCACCGGGAAAATCACCTTTTCCGATAATAATTTTTATCAGGTCAGCTAAATCATGCGTTCACAAGAAATTTGTGAATTGTCGACGAATTCCGGTAGTTTTCATATTTTTTCCCTGCTTTCGCGGATTATCACGAATTTCTTAGTAGCGCGTCCAAATCAGCAGGATAGATAGTCGGTCGATATATGTCAGACTCCGTATAATTGGAGGTGGTCACAAAAGCATTTCCGTTCGAAATGAAACATTCATCCGACAATTTGAAGGAGTTGGTTTTGATATGAAAATTGTTTTCGCACACAATTTTTCCGCATTCGAATCTTTTATATCTTGATTCTTCACAGCCTGATGTATCCATAATTGATCACGAGAATATTCTGTGTTTCACCAAATTACTAGTTTGAAATATCTGTCGAAGATGATGCAATGGTACACTATGAAATTACACTTACCTCCTATACCAATTAGTACTTCTCAACTCTGGCTCCGCCCCTTTATGTTTATTTCCGCATAGACTTGAATCATGCTGAGTTAGCGAGATGTTCCTTGTCTTCCTATTGTTTTATCACTAACACTGAAACGGAATAGTTATTACATTTCAACTTACCTACTATTAAAAATACCTCAGGCATTCAGGAAATTCTTGTTTTCACGAATAAATCTCTATTACCTCTCTCGAACCTTTTTAACTCTTTCGCCGTGCTGAAATCTGAATTCAAGAAACATATACTGGGATACAAGAGAGCAAAAGAACTAATCTATGAATTGCTCATCAAATCAGCCTGTCACCTAGATTTCTGCCAATAAGAAATTTTTAATGAGTTGATCAACTACCATTGTTTTTGGATTTTCTTGTCATGCTGCCACCGGGAAAATCACCTTTTCCGATAATAATTTTTATCAGGTCAGCTAAATCATGCGTTCACAAGAAATTTGTGAATTGTCGACGAATTCCGGTAGTTTTCATATTTTTTCCCTGCTTTCGCGGATTATCACGAATTTCTTAGTAGCGCGTCCAAATCAGCAGGATAGATAGTCGGTCGATATATGTCAGACTCCGTATAATTGGAGGTGGTCACAAAAGCATTTCCGTTCGAAATGAAACATTCATCCGACAATTTGAAGGAGTTGGTTTTGATATGAAAATTGTTTTCGCACACAATTTTTCCGCATTCGAATCTTTTATATCTTGATTCTTCACAGCCTGATGTATCCATAATTGATCACGAGAATATTCTGTGTTTCACCAAATTACTAGTTTGAAATATCTGTCGAAGATGATGCAATGGTACACTATGAAATTACACTTACCTCCTATACCAATTAGTACTTCTCAACTCTGGCTCCGCCCCTTTATGTTTATTTCCGCATAGACTTGAATCATGCTGAGTTAGCGAGATGTTCCTTGTCTTCCTATTGTTTTATCACTAACACTGAAACGGAATAGTTATTACATTTCAACTTACCTACTATTAAAAATACCTCAGGCATTCAGGAAATTCTTGTTTTCACGAATAAATCTCTATTACCTCTCTCGAACCTTTTTAACTCTTTCGCCGTGCTGAAATCTGAATTCAAGAAACATATACTGGGATACAAGAGAGCAAAAGAACTAATCTATGAATTGCTCATCAAATCAGCCTGTCACCTAGATTTCTGCCAATAAGAAATTTTTAATGAGTTGATCAACTACCATTGTTTTTGGATTTTCTTGTCATGCTGCCACCGGGAAAATCACCTTTTCCGATAATAATTTTTATCAGGTCAGCTAAATCATGCGTTCACAAGAAATTTGTGAATTGTCGACGAATTCCGGTAGTTTTCATATTTTTTCCCTGCTTTCGCGGATTATCACGAATTTCTTAGTAGCGCGTCCAAATCAGCAGGATAGATAGTCGGTCGATATATGTCAGACTCCGTATAATTGGAGGTGGTCACAAAAGCATTTCCGTTCGAAATGAAACATTCATCCGACAATTTGAAGGAGTTGGTTTTGATATGAAAATTGTTTTCGCACACAATTTTTCCGCATTCGAATCTTTTATATCTTGATTCTTCACAGCCTGATGTATCCATAATTGATCACGAGAATATTCTGTGTTTCACCAAATTACTAGTTTGAAATATCTGTCGAAGATGATGCAATGGTACACTATGAAATTACACTTACCTCCTATACCAATTAGTACTTCTCAACTCTGGCTCCGCCCCTTTATGTTTATTTCCGCATAGACTTGAATCATGCTGAGTTAGCGAGATGTTCCTTGTCTTCCTATTGTTTTATCACTAACACTGAAACGGAATAGTTATTACATTTCAACTTACCTACTATTAAAAATACCTCAGGCATTCAGGAAATTCTTGTTTTCACGAATAAATCTCTATTACCTCTCTCGAACCTTTTTAACTCTTTCGCCGTGCTGAAATCTGAATTCAAGAAACATATACTGGGATACAAGAGAGCAAAAGAACTAATCTATGAATTGCTCATCAAATCAGCCTGTCACCTAGATTTCTGCCAATAAGAAATTTTTAATGAGTTGATCAACTACCATTGTTTTTGGATTTTCTTGTCATGCTGCCACCGGGAAAATCACCTTTTCCGATAATAATTTTTATCAGGTCAGCTAAATCATGCGTTCACAAGAAATTTGTGAATTGTCGACGAATTCCGGTAGTTTTCATATTTTTTCCCTGCTTTCGCGGATTATCACGAATTTCTTAGTAGCGCGTCCAAATCAGCAGGATAGATAGTCGGTCGATATATGTCAGACTCCGTATAATTGGAGGTGGTCACAAAAGCATTTCCGTTCGAAATGAAACATTCATCCGACAATTTGAAGGAGTTGGTTTTGATATGAAAATTGTTTTCGCACACAATTTTTCCGCATTCGAATCTTTTATATCTTGATTCTTCACAGCCTGATGTATCCATAATTGATCACGAGAATATTCTGTGTTTCACCAAATTACTAGTTTGAAATATCTGTCGAAGATGATGCAATGGTACACTATGAAATTACACTTACCTCCTATACCAATTAGTACTTCTCAACTCTGGCTCCGCCCCTTTATGTTTATTTCCGCATAGACTTGAATCATGCTGAGTTAGCGAGATGTTCCTTGTCTTCCTATTGTTTTATCACTAACACTGAAACGGAATAGTTATTACATTTCAACTTACCTACTATTAAAAATACCTCAGGCATTCAGGAAATTCTTGTTTTCACGAATAAATCTCTATTACCTCTCTCGAACCTTTTTAACTCTTTCGCCGTGCTGAAATCTGAATTCAAGAAACATATACTGGGATACAAGAGAGCAAAAGAACTAATCTATGAATTGCTCATCAAATCAGCCTGTCACCTAGATTTCTGCCAATAAGAAATTTTTAATGAGTTGATCAACTACCATTGTTTTTGGATTTTCTTGTCATGCTGCCACCGGGAAAATCACCTTTTCCGATAATAATTTTTATCAGGTCAGCTAAATCATGCGTTCACAAGAAATTTGTGAATTGTCGACGAATTCCGGTAGTTTTCATATTTTTTCCCTGCTTTCGCGGATTATCACGAATTTCTTAGTAGCGCGTCCAAATCAGCAGGATAGATAGTCGGTCGATATATGTCAGACTCCGTATAATTGGAGGTGGTCACAAAAGCATTTCCGTTCGAAATGAAACATTCATCCGACAATTTGAAGGAGTTGGTTTTGATATGAAAATTGTTTTCGCACACAATTTTTCCGCATTCGAATCTTTTATATCTTGATTCTTCACAGCCTGATGTATCCATAATTGATCACGAGAATATTCTGTGTTTCACCAAATTACTAGTTTGAAATATCTGTCGAAGATGATGCAATGGTACACTATGAAATTACACTTACCTCCTATACCAATTAGTACTTCTCAACTCTGGCTCCGCCCCTTTATGTTTATTTCCGCATAGACTTGAATCATGCTGAGTTAGCGAGATGTTCCTTGTCTTCCTATTGTTTTATCACTAACACTGAAACGGAATAGTTATTACATTTCAACTTACCTACTATTAAAAATACCTCAGGCATTCAGGAAATTCTTGTTTTCACGAATAAATCTCTATTACCTCTCTCGAACCTTTTTAACTCTTTCGCCGTGCTGAAATCTGAATTCAAGAAACATATACTGGGATACAAGAGAGCAAAAGAACTAATCTATGAATTGCTCATCAAATCAGCCTGTCACCTAGATTTCTGCCAATAAGAAATTTTTAATGAGTTGATCAACTACCATTGTTTTTGGATTTTCTTGTCATGCTGCCACCGGGAAAATCACCTTTTCCGATAATAATTTTTATCAGGTCAGCTAAATCATGCGTTCACAAGAAATTTGTGAATTGTCGACGAATTCCGGTAGTTTTCATATTTTTTCCCTGCTTTCGCGGATTATCACGAATTTCTTAGTAGCGCGTCCAAATCAGCAGGATAGATAGTCGGTCGATATATGTCAGACTCCGTATAATTGGAGGTGGTCACAAAAGCATTTCCGTTCGAAATGAAACATTCATCCGACAATTTGAAGGAGTTGGTTTTGATATGAAAATTGTTTTCGCACACAATTTTTCCGCATTCGAATCTTTTATATCTTGATTCTTCACAGCCTGATGTATCCATAATTGATCACGAGAATATTCTGTGTTTCACCAAATTACTAGTTTGAAATATCTGTCGAAGATGATGCAATGGTACACTATGAAATTACACTTACCTCCTATACCAATTAGTACTTCTCAACTCTGGCTCCGCCCCTTTATGTTTATTTCCGCATAGACTTGAATCATGCTGAGTTAGCGAGATGTTCCTTGTCTTCCTATTGTTTTATCACTAACACTGAAACGGAATAGTTATTACATTTCAACTTACCTACTATTAAAAATACCTCAGGCATTCAGGAAATTCTTGTTTTCACGAATAAATCTCTATTACCTCTCTCGAACCTTTTTAACTCTTTCGCCGTGCTGAAATCTGAATTCAAGAAACATATACTGGGATACAAGAGAGCAAAAGAACTAATCTATGAATTGCTCATCAAATCAGCCTGTCACCTAGATTTCTGCCAATAAGAAATTTTTAATGAGTTGATCAACTACCATTGTTTTTGGATTTTCTTGTCATGCTGCCACCGGGAAAATCACCTTTTCCGATAATAATTTTTATCAGGTCAGCTAAATCATGCGTTCACAAGAAATTTGTGAATTGTCGACGAATTCCGGTAGTTTTCATATTTTTTCCCTGCTTTCGCGGATTATCACGAATTTCTTAGTAGCGCGTCCAAATCAGCAGGATAGATAGTCGGTCGATATATGTCAGACTCCGTATAATTGGAGGTGGTCACAAAAGCATTTCCGTTCGAAATGAAACATTCATCCGACAATTTGAAGGAGTTGGTTTTGATATGAAAATTGTTTTCGCACACAATTTTTCCGCATTCGAATCTTTTATATCTTGATTCTTCACAGCCTGATGTATCCATAATTGATCACGAGAATATTCTGTGTTTCACCAAATTACTAGTTTGAAATATCTGTCGAAGATGATGCAATGGTACACTATGAAATTACACTTACCTCCTATACCAATTAGTACTTCTCAACTCTGGCTCCGCCCCTTTATGTTTATTTCCGCATAGACTTGAATCATGCTGAGTTAGCGAGATGTTCCTTGTCTTCCTATTGTTTTATCACTAACACTGAAACGGAATAGTTATTACATTTCAACTTACCTACTATTAAAAATACCTCAGGCATTCAGGAAATTCTTGTTTTCACGAATAAATCTCTATTACCTCTCTCGAACCTTTTTAACTCTTTCGCCGTGCTGAAATCTGAATTCAAGAAACATATACTGGGATACAAGAGAGCAAAAGAACTAATCTATGAATTGCTCATCAAATCAGCCTGTCACCTAGATTTCTGCCAATAAGAAATTTTTAATGAGTTGATCAACTACCATTGTTTTTGGATTTTCTTGTCATGCTGCCACCGGGAAAATCACCTTTTCCGATAATAATTTTTATCAGGTCAGCTAAATCATGCGTTCACAAGAAATTTGTGAATTGTCGACGAATTCCGGTAGTTTTCATATTTTTTCCCTGCTTTCGCGGATTATCACGAATTTCTTAGTAGCGCGTCCAAATCAGCAGGATAGATAGTCGGTCGATATATGTCAGACTCCGTATAATTGGAGGTGGTCACAAAAGCATTTCCGTTCGAAATGAAACATTCATCCGACAATTTGAAGGAGTTGGTTTTGATATGAAAATTGTTTTCGCACACAATTTTTCCGCATTCGAATCTTTTATATCTTGATTCTTCACAGCCTGATGTATCCATAATTGATCACGAGAATATTCTGTGTTTCACCAAATTACTAGTTTGAAATATCTGTCGAAGATGATGCAATGGTACACTATGAAATTACACTTACCTCCTATACCAATTAGTACTTCTCAACTCTGGCTCCGCCCCTTTATGTTTATTTCCGCATAGACTTGAATCATGCTGAGTTAGCGAGATGTTCCTTGTCTTCCTATTGTTTTATCACTAACACTGAAACGGAATAGTTATTACATTTCAACTTACCTACTATTAAAAATACCTCAGGCATTCAGGAAATTCTTGTTTTCACGAATAAATCTCTATTACCTCTCTCGAACCTTTTTAACTCTTTCGCCGTGCTGAAATCTGAATTCAAGAAACATATACTGGGATACAAGAGAGCAAAAGAACTAATCTATGAATTGCTCATCAAATCAGCCTGTCACCTAGATTTCTGCCAATAAGAAATTTTTAATGAGTTGATCAACTACCATTGTTTTTGGATTTTCTTGTCATGCTGCCACCGGGAAAATCACCTTTTCCGATAATAATTTTTATCAGGTCAGCTAAATCATGCGTTCACAAGAAATTTGTGAATTGTCGACGAATTCCGGTAGTTTTCATATTTTTTCCCTGCTTTCGCGGATTATCACGAATTTCTTAGTAGCGCGTCCAAATCAGCAGGATAGATAGTCGGTCGATATATGTCAGACTCCGTATAATTGGAGGTGGTCACAAAAGCATTTCCGTTCGAAATGAAACATTCATCCGACAATTTGAAGGAGTTGGTTTTGATATGAAAATTGTTTTCGCACACAATTTTTCCGCATTCGAATCTTTTATATCTTGATTCTTCACAGCCTGATGTATCCATAATTGATCACGAGAATATTCTGTGTTTCACCAAATTACTAGTTTGAAATATCTGTCGAAGATGATGCAATGGTACACTATGAAATTACACTTACCTCCTATACCAATTAGTACTTCTCAACTCTGGCTCCGCCCCTTTATGTTTATTTCCGCATAGACTTGAATCATGCTGAGTTAGCGAGATGTTCCTTGTCTTCCTATTGTTTTATCACTAACACTGAAACGGAATAGTTATTACATTTCAACTTACCTACTATTAAAAATACCTCAGGCATTCAGGAAATTCTTGTTTTCACGAATAAATCTCTATTACCTCTCTCGAACCTTTTTAACTCTTTCGCCGTGCTGAAATCTGAATTCAAGAAACATATACTGGGATACAAGAGAGCAAAAGAACTAATCTATGAATTGCTCATCAAATCAGCCTGTCACCTAGATTTCTGCCAATAAGAAATTTTTAATGAGTTGATCAACTACCATTGTTTTTGGATTTTCTTGTCATGCTGCCACCGGGAAAATCACCTTTTCCGATAATAATTTTTATCAGGTCAGCTAAATCATGCGTTCACAAGAAATTTGTGAATTGTCGACGAATTCCGGTAGTTTTCATATTTTTTCCCTGCTTTCGCGGATTATCACGAATTTCTTAGTAGCGCGTCCAAATCAGCAGGATAGATAGTCGGTCGATATATGTCAGACTCCGTATAATTGGAGGTGGTCACAAAAGCATTTCCGTTCGAAATGAAACATTCATCCGACAATTTGAAGGAGTTGGTTTTGATATGAAAATTGTTTTCGCACACAATTTTTCCGCATTCGAATCTTTTATATCTTGATTCTTCACAGCCTGATGTATCCATAATTGATCACGAGAATATTCTGTGTTTCACCAAATTACTAGTTTGAAATATCTGTCGAAGATGATGCAATGGTACACTATGAAATTACACTTACCTCCTATACCAATTAGTACTTCTCAACTCTGGCTCCGCCCCTTTATGTTTATTTCCGCATAGACTTGAATCATGCTGAGTTAGCGAGATGTTCCTTGTCTTCCTATTGTTTTATCACTAACACTGAAACGGAATAGTTATTACATTTCAACTTACCTACTATTAAAAATACCTCAGGCATTCAGGAAATTCTTGTTTTCACGAATAAATCTCTATTACCTCTCTCGAACCTTTTTAACTCTTTCGCCGTGCTGAAATCTGAATTCAAGAAACATATACTGGGATACAAGAGAGCAAAAGAACTAATCTATGAATTGCTCATCAAATCAGCCTGTCACCTAGATTTCTGCCAATAAGAAATTTTTAATGAGTTGATCAACTACCATTGTTTTTGGATTTTCTTGTCATGCTGCCACCGGGAAAATCACCTTTTCCGATAATAATTTTTATCAGGTCAGCTAAATCATGCGTTCACAAGAAATTTGTGAATTGTCGACGAATTCCGGTAGTTTTCATATTTTTTCCCTGCTTTCGCGGATTATCACGAATTTCTTAGTAGCGCGTCCAAATCAGCAGGATAGATAGTCGGTCGATATATGTCAGACTCCGTATAATTGGAGGTGGTCACAAAAGCATTTCCGTTCGAAATGAAACATTCATCCGACAATTTGAAGGAGTTGGTTTTGATATGAAAATTGTTTTCGCACACAATTTTTCCGCATTCGAATCTTTTATATCTTGATTCTTCACAGCCTGATGTATCCATAATTGATCACGAGAATATTCTGTGTTTCACCAAATTACTAGTTTGAAATATCTGTCGAAGATGATGCAATGGTACACTATGAAATTACACTTACCTCCTATACCAATTAGTACTTCTCAACTCTGGCTCCGCCCCTTTATGTTTATTTCCGCATAGACTTGAATCATGCTGAGTTAGCGAGATGTTCCTTGTCTTCCTATTGTTTTATCACTAACACTGAAACGGAATAGTTATTACATTTCAACTTACCTACTATTAAAAATACCTCAGGCATTCAGGAAATTCTTGTTTTCACGAATAAATCTCTATTACCTCTCTCGAACCTTTTTAACTCTTTCGCCGTGCTGAAATCTGAATTCAAGAAACATATACTGGGATACAAGAGAGCAAAAGAACTAATCTATGAATTGCTCATCAAATCAGCCTGTCACCTAGATTTCTGCCAATAAGAAATTTTTAATGAGTTGATCAACTACCATTGTTTTTGGATTTTCTTGTCATGCTGCCACCGGGAAAATCACCTTTTCCGATAATAATTTTTATCAGGTCAGCTAAATCATGCGTTCACAAGAAATTTGTGAATTGTCGACGAATTCCGGTAGTTTTCATATTTTTTCCCTGCTTTCGCGGATTATCACGAATTTCTTAGTAGCGCGTCCAAATCAGCAGGATAGATAGTCGGTCGATATATGTCAGACTCCGTATAATTGGAGGTGGTCACAAAAGCATTTCCGTTCGAAATGAAACATTCATCCGACAATTTGAAGGAGTTGGTTTTGATATGAAAATTGTTTTCGCACACAATTTTTCCGCATTCGAATCTTTTATATCTTGATTCTTCACAGCCTGATGTATCCATAATTGATCACGAGAATATTCTGTGTTTCACCAAATTACTAGTTTGAAATATCTGTCGAAGATGATGCAATGGTACACTATGAAATTACACTTACCTCCTATACCAATTAGTACTTCTCAACTCTGGCTCCGCCCCTTTATGTTTATTTCCGCATAGACTTGAATCATGCTGAGTTAGCGAGATGTTCCTTGTCTTCCTATTGTTTTATCACTAACACTGAAACGGAATAGTTATTACATTTCAACTTACCTACTATTAAAAATACCTCAGGCATTCAGGAAATTCTTGTTTTCACGAATAAATCTCTATTACCTCTCTCGAACCTTTTTAACTCTTTCGCCGTGCTGAAATCTGAATTCAAGAAACATATACTGGGATACAAGAGAGCAAAAGAACTAATCTATGAATTGCTCATCAAATCAGCCTGTCACCTAGATTTCTGCCAATAAGAAATTTTTAATGAGTTGATCAACTACCATTGTTTTTGGATTTTCTTGTCATGCTGCCACCGGGAAAATCACCTTTTCCGATAATAATTTTTATCAGGTCAGCTAAATCATGCGTTCACAAGAAATTTGTGAATTGTCGACGAATTCCGGTAGTTTTCATATTTTTTCCCTGCTTTCGCGGATTATCACGAATTTCTTAGTAGCGCGTCCAAATCAGCAGGATAGATAGTCGGTCGATATATGTCAGACTCCGTATAATTGGAGGTGGTCACAAAAGCATTTCCGTTCGAAATGAAACATTCATCCGACAATTTGAAGGAGTTGGTTTTGATATGAAAATTGTTTTCGCACACAATTTTTCCGCATTCGAATCTTTTATATCTTGATTCTTCACAGCCTGATGTATCCATAATTGATCACGAGAATATTCTGTGTTTCACCAAATTACTAGTTTGAAATATCTGTCGAAGATGATGCAATGGTACACTATGAAATTACACTTACCTCCTATACCAATTAGTACTTCTCAACTCTGGCTCCGCCCCTTTATGTTTATTTCCGCATAGACTTGAATCATGCTGAGTTAGCGAGATGTTCCTTGTCTTCCTATTGTTTTATCACTAACACTGAAACGGAATAGTTATTACATTTCAACTTACCTACTATTAAAAATACCTCAGGCATTCAGGAAATTCTTGTTTTCACGAATAAATCTCTATTACCTCTCTCGAACCTTTTTAACTCTTTCGCCGTGCTGAAATCTGAATTCAAGAAACATATACTGGGATACAAGAGAGCAAAAGAACTAATCTATGAATTGCTCATCAAATCAGCCTGTCACCTAGATTTCTGCCAATAAGAAATTTTTAATGAGTTGATCAACTACCATTGTTTTTGGATTTTCTTGTCATGCTGCCACCGGGAAAATCACCTTTTCCGATAATAATTTTTATCAGGTCAGCTAAATCATGCGTTCACAAGAAATTTGTGAATTGTCGACGAATTCCGGTAGTTTTCATATTTTTTCCCTGCTTTCGCGGATTATCACGAATTTCTTAGTAGCGCGTCCAAATCAGCAGGATAGATAGTCGGTCGATATATGTCAGACTCCGTATAATTGGAGGTGGTCACAAAAGCATTTCCGTTCGAAATGAAACATTCATCCGACAATTTGAAGGAGTTGGTTTTGATATGAAAATTGTTTTCGCACACAATTTTTCCGCATTCGAATCTTTTATATCTTGATTCTTCACAGCCTGATGTATCCATAATTGATCACGAGAATATTCTGTGTTTCACCAAATTACTAGTTTGAAATATCTGTCGAAGATGATGCAATGGTACACTATGAAATTACACTTACCTCCTATACCAATTAGTACTTCTCAACTCTGGCTCCGCCCCTTTATGTTTATTTCCGCATAGACTTGAATCATGCTGAGTTAGCGAGATGTTCCTTGTCTTCCTATTGTTTTATCACTAACACTGAAACGGAATAGTTATTACATTTCAACTTACCTACTATTAAAAATACCTCAGGCATTCAGGAAATTCTTGTTTTCACGAATAAATCTCTATTACCTCTCTCGAACCTTTTTAACTCTTTCGCCGTGCTGAAATCTGAATTCAAGAAACATATACTGGGATACAAGAGAGCAAAAGAACTAATCTATGAATTGCTCATCAAATCAGCCTGTCACCTAGATTTCTGCCAATAAGAAATTTTTAATGAGTTGATCAACTACCATTGTTTTTGGATTTTCTTGTCATGCTGCCACCGGGAAAATCACCTTTTCCGATAATAATTTTTATCAGGTCAGCTAAATCATGCGTTCACAAGAAATTTGTGAATTGTCGACGAATTCCGGTAGTTTTCATATTTTTTCCCTGCTTTCGCGGATTATCACGAATTTCTTAGTAGCGCGTCCAAATCAGCAGGATAGATAGTCGGTCGATATATGTCAGACTCCGTATAATTGGAGGTGGTCACAAAAGCATTTCCGTTCGAAATGAAACATTCATCCGACAATTTGAAGGAGTTGGTTTTGATATGAAAATTGTTTTCGCACACAATTTTTCCGCATTCGAATCTTTTATATCTTGATTCTTCACAGCCTGATGTATCCATAATTGATCACGAGAATATTCTGTGTTTCACCAAATTACTAGTTTGAAATATCTGTCGAAGATGATGCAATGGTACACTATGAAATTACACTTACCTCCTATACCAATTAGTACTTCTCAACTCTGGCTCCGCCCCTTTATGTTTATTTCCGCATAGACTTGAATCATGCTGAGTTAGCGAGATGTTCCTTGTCTTCCTATTGTTTTATCACTAACACTGAAACGGAATAGTTATTACATTTCAACTTACCTACTATTAAAAATACCTCAGGCATTCAGGAAATTCTTGTTTTCACGAATAAATCTCTATTACCTCTCTCGAACCTTTTTAACTCTTTCGCCGTGCTGAAATCTGAATTCAAGAAACATATACTGGGATACAAGAGAGCAAAAGAACTAATCTATGAATTGCTCATCAAATCAGCCTGTCACCTAGATTTCTGCCAATAAGAAATTTTTAATGAGTTGATCAACTACCATTGTTTTTGGATTTTCTTGTCATGCTGCCACCGGGAAAATCACCTTTTCCGATAATAATTTTTATCAGGTCAGCTAAATCATGCGTTCACAAGAAATTTGTGAATTGTCGACGAATTCCGGTAGTTTTCATATTTTTTCCCTGCTTTCGCGGATTATCACGAATTTCTTAGTAGCGCGTCCAAATCAGCAGGATAGATAGTCGGTCGATATATGTCAGACTCCGTATAATTGGAGGTGGTCACAAAAGCATTTCCGTTCGAAATGAAACATTCATCCGACAATTTGAAGGAGTTGGTTTTGATATGAAAATTGTTTTCGCACACAATTTTTCCGCATTCGAATCTTTTATATCTTGATTCTTCACAGCCTGATGTATCCATAATTGATCACGAGAATATTCTGTGTTTCACCAAATTACTAGTTTGAAATATCTGTCGAAGATGATGCAATGGTACACTATGAAATTACACTTACCTCCTATACCAATTAGTACTTCTCAACTCTGGCTCCGCCCCTTTATGTTTATTTCCGCATAGACTTGAATCATGCTGAGTTAGCGAGATGTTCCTTGTCTTCCTATTGTTTTATCACTAACACTGAAACGGAATAGTTATTACATTTCAACTTACCTACTATTAAAAATACCTCAGGCATTCAGGAAATTCTTGTTTTCACGAATAAATCTCTATTACCTCTCTCGAACCTTTTTAACTCTTTCGCCGTGCTGAAATCTGAATTCAAGAAACATATACTGGGATACAAGAGAGCAAAAGAACTAATCTATGAATTGCTCATCAAATCAGCCTGTCACCTAGATTTCTGCCAATAAGAAATTTTTAATGAGTTGATCAACTACCATTGTTTTTGGATTTTCTTGTCATGCTGCCACCGGGAAAATCACCTTTTCCGATAATAATTTTTATCAGGTCAGCTAAATCATGCGTTCACAAGAAATTTGTGAATTGTCGACGAATTCCGGTAGTTTTCATATTTTTTCCCTGCTTTCGCGGATTATCACGAATTTCTTAGTAGCGCGTCCAAATCAGCAGGATAGATAGTCGGTCGATATATGTCAGACTCCGTATAATTGGAGGTGGTCACAAAAGCATTTCCGTTCGAAATGAAACATTCATCCGACAATTTGAAGGAGTTGGTTTTGATATGAAAATTGTTTTCGCACACAATTTTTCCGCATTCGAATCTTTTATATCTTGATTCTTCACAGCCTGATGTATCCATAATTGATCACGAGAATATTCTGTGTTTCACCAAATTACTAGTTTGAAATATCTGTCGAAGATGATGCAATGGTACACTATGAAATTACACTTACCTCCTATACCAATTAGTACTTCTCAACTCTGGCTCCGCCCCTTTATGTTTATTTCCGCATAGACTTGAATCATGCTGAGTTAGCGAGATGTTCCTTGTCTTCCTATTGTTTTATCACTAACACTGAAACGGAATAGTTATTACATTTCAACTTACCTACTATTAAAAATACCTCAGGCATTCAGGAAATTCTTGTTTTCACGAATAAATCTCTATTACCTCTCTCGAACCTTTTTAACTCTTTCGCCGTGCTGAAATCTGAATTCAAGAAACATATACTGGGATACAAGAGAGCAAAAGAACTAATCTATGAATTGCTCATCAAATCAGCCTGTCACCTAGATTTCTGCCAATAAGAAATTTTTAATGAGTTGATCAACTACCATTGTTTTTGGATTTTCTTGTCATGCTGCCACCGGGAAAATCACCTTTTCCGATAATAATTTTTATCAGGTCAGCTAAATCATGCGTTCACAAGAAATTTGTGAATTGTCGACGAATTCCGGTAGTTTTCATATTTTTTCCCTGCTTTCGCGGATTATCACGAATTTCTTAGTAGCGCGTCCAAATCAGCAGGATAGATAGTCGGTCGATATATGTCAGACTCCGTATAATTGGAGGTGGTCACAAAAGCATTTCCGTTCGAAATGAAACATTCATCCGACAATTTGAAGGAGTTGGTTTTGATATGAAAATTGTTTTCGCACACAATTTTTCCGCATTCGAATCTTTTATATCTTGATTCTTCACAGCCTGATGTATCCATAATTGATCACGAGAATATTCTGTGTTTCACCAAATTACTAGTTTGAAATATCTGTCGAAGATGATGCAATGGTACACTATGAAATTACACTTACCTCCTATACCAATTAGTACTTCTCAACTCTGGCTCCGCCCCTTTATGTTTATTTCCGCATAGACTTGAATCATGCTGAGTTAGCGAGATGTTCCTTGTCTTCCTATTGTTTTATCACTAACACTGAAACGGAATAGTTATTACATTTCAACTTACCTACTATTAAAAATACCTCAGGCATTCAGGAAATTCTTGTTTTCACGAATAAATCTCTATTACCTCTCTCGAACCTTTTTAACTCTTTCGCCGTGCTGAAATCTGAATTCAAGAAACATATACTGGGATACAAGAGAGCAAAAGAACTAATCTATGAATTGCTCATCAAATCAGCCTGTCACCTAGATTTCTGCCAATAAGAAATTTTTAATGAGTTGATCAACTACCATTGTTTTTGGATTTTCTTGTCATGCTGCCACCGGGAAAATCACCTTTTCCGATAATAATTTTTATCAGGTCAGCTAAATCATGCGTTCACAAGAAATTTGTGAATTGTCGACGAATTCCGGTAGTTTTCATATTTTTTCCCTGCTTTCGCGGATTATCACGAATTTCTTAGTAGCGCGTCCAAATCAGCAGGATAGATAGTCGGTCGATATATGTCAGACTCCGTATAATTGGAGGTGGTCACAAAAGCATTTCCGTTCGAAATGAAACATTCATCCGACAATTTGAAGGAGTTGGTTTTGATATGAAAATTGTTTTCGCACACAATTTTTCCGCATTCGAATCTTTTATATCTTGATTCTTCACAGCCTGATGTATCCATAATTGATCACGAGAATATTCTGTGTTTCACCAAATTACTAGTTTGAAATATCTGTCGAAGATGATGCAATGGTACACTATGAAATTACACTTACCTCCTATACCAATTAGTACTTCTCAACTCTGGCTCCGCCCCTTTATGTTTATTTCCGCATAGACTTGAATCATGCTGAGTTAGCGAGATGTTCCTTGTCTTCCTATTGTTTTATCACTAACACTGAAACGGAATAGTTATTACATTTCAACTTACCTACTATTAAAAATACCTCAGGCATTCAGGAAATTCTTGTTTTCACGAATAAATCTCTATTACCTCTCTCGAACCTTTTTAACTCTTTCGCCGTGCTGAAATCTGAATTCAAGAAACATATACTGGGATACAAGAGAGCAAAAGAACTAATCTATGAATTGCTCATCAAATCAGCCTGTCACCTAGATTTCTGCCAATAAGAAATTTTTAATGAGTTGATCAACTACCATTGTTTTTGGATTTTCTTGTCATGCTGCCACCGGGAAAATCACCTTTTCCGATAATAATTTTTATCAGGTCAGCTAAATCATGCGTTCACAAGAAATTTGTGAATTGTCGACGAATTCCGGTAGTTTTCATATTTTTTCCCTGCTTTCGCGGATTATCACGAATTTCTTAGTAGCGCGTCCAAATCAGCAGGATAGATAGTCGGTCGATATATGTCAGACTCCGTATAATTGGAGGTGGTCACAAAAGCATTTCCGTTCGAAATGAAACATTCATCCGACAATTTGAAGGAGTTGGTTTTGATATGAAAATTGTTTTCGCACACAATTTTTCCGCATTCGAATCTTTTATATCTTGATTCTTCACAGCCTGATGTATCCATAATTGATCACGAGAATATTCTGTGTTTCACCAAATTACTAGTTTGAAATATCTGTCGAAGATGATGCAATGGTACACTATGAAATTACACTTACCTCCTATACCAATTAGTACTTCTCAACTCTGGCTCCGCCCCTTTATGTTTATTTCCGCATAGACTTGAATCATGCTGAGTTAGCGAGATGTTCCTTGTCTTCCTATTGTTTTATCACTAACACTGAAACGGAATAGTTATTACATTTCAACTTACCTACTATTAAAAATACCTCAGGCATTCAGGAAATTCTTGTTTTCACGAATAAATCTCTATTACCTCTCTCGAACCTTTTTAACTCTTTCGCCGTGCTGAAATCTGAATTCAAGAAACATATACTGGGATACAAGAGAGCAAAAGAACTAATCTATGAATTGCTCATCAAATCAGCCTGTCACCTAGATTTCTGCCAATAAGAAATTTTTAATGAGTTGATCAACTACCATTGTTTTTGGATTTTCTTGTCATGCTGCCACCGGGAAAATCACCTTTTCCGATAATAATTTTTATCAGGTCAGCTAAATCATGCGTTCACAAGAAATTTGTGAATTGTCGACGAATTCCGGTAGTTTTCATATTTTTTCCCTGCTTTCGCGGATTATCACGAATTTCTTAGTAGCGCGTCCAAATCAGCAGGATAGATAGTCGGTCGATATATGTCAGACTCCGTATAATTGGAGGTGGTCACAAAAGCATTTCCGTTCGAAATGAAACATTCATCCGACAATTTGAAGGAGTTGGTTTTGATATGAAAATTGTTTTCGCACACAATTTTTCCGCATTCGAATCTTTTATATCTTGATTCTTCACAGCCTGATGTATCCATAATTGATCACGAGAATATTCTGTGTTTCACCAAATTACTAGTTTGAAATATCTGTCGAAGATGATGCAATGGTACACTATGAAATTACACTTACCTCCTATACCAATTAGTACTTCTCAACTCTGGCTCCGCCCCTTTATGTTTATTTCCGCATAGACTTGAATCATGCTGAGTTAGCGAGATGTTCCTTGTCTTCCTATTGTTTTATCACTAACACTGAAACGGAATAGTTATTACATTTCAACTTACCTACTATTAAAAATACCTCAGGCATTCAGGAAATTCTTGTTTTCACGAATAAATCTCTATTACCTCTCTCGAACCTTTTTAACTCTTTCGCCGTGCTGAAATCTGAATTCAAGAAACATATACTGGGATACAAGAGAGCAAAAGAACTAATCTATGAATTGCTCATCAAATCAGCCTGTCACCTAGATTTCTGCCAATAAGAAATTTTTAATGAGTTGATCAACTACCATTGTTTTTGGATTTTCTTGTCATGCTGCCACCGGGAAAATCACCTTTTCCGATAATAATTTTTATCAGGTCAGCTAAATCATGCGTTCACAAGAAATTTGTGAATTGTCGACGAATTCCGGTAGTTTTCATATTTTTTCCCTGCTTTCGCGGATTATCACGAATTTCTTAGTAGCGCGTCCAAATCAGCAGGATAGATAGTCGGTCGATATATGTCAGACTCCGTATAATTGGAGGTGGTCACAAAAGCATTTCCGTTCGAAATGAAACATTCATCCGACAATTTGAAGGAGTTGGTTTTGATATGAAAATTGTTTTCGCACACAATTTTTCCGCATTCGAATCTTTTATATCTTGATTCTTCACAGCCTGATGTATCCATAATTGATCACGAGAATATTCTGTGTTTCACCAAATTACTAGTTTGAAATATCTGTCGAAGATGATGCAATGGTACACTATGAAATTACACTTACCTCCTATACCAATTAGTACTTCTCAACTCTGGCTCCGCCCCTTTATGTTTATTTCCGCATAGACTTGAATCATGCTGAGTTAGCGAGATGTTCCTTGTCTTCCTATTGTTTTATCACTAACACTGAAACGGAATAGTTATTACATTTCAACTTACCTACTATTAAAAATACCTCAGGCATTCAGGAAATTCTTGTTTTCACGAATAAATCTCTATTACCTCTCTCGAACCTTTTTAACTCTTTCGCCGTGCTGAAATCTGAATTCAAGAAACATATACTGGGATACAAGAGAGCAAAAGAACTAATCTATGAATTGCTCATCAAATCAGCCTGTCACCTAGATTTCTGCCAATAAGAAATTTTTAATGAGTTGATCAACTACCATTGTTTTTGGATTTTCTTGTCATGCTGCCACCGGGAAAATCACCTTTTCCGATAATAATTTTTATCAGGTCAGCTAAATCATGCGTTCACAAGAAATTTGTGAATTGTCGACGAATTCCGGTAGTTTTCATATTTTTTCCCTGCTTTCGCGGATTATCACGAATTTCTTAGTAGCGCGTCCAAATCAGCAGGATAGATAGTCGGTCGATATATGTCAGACTCCGTATAATTGGAGGTGGTCACAAAAGCATTTCCGTTCGAAATGAAACATTCATCCGACAATTTGAAGGAGTTGGTTTTGATATGAAAATTGTTTTCGCACACAATTTTTCCGCATTCGAATCTTTTATATCTTGATTCTTCACAGCCTGATGTATCCATAATTGATCACGAGAATATTCTGTGTTTCACCAAATTACTAGTTTGAAATATCTGTCGAAGATGATGCAATGGTACACTATGAAATTACACTTACCTCCTATACCAATTAGTACTTCTCAACTCTGGCTCCGCCCCTTTATGTTTATTTCCGCATAGACTTGAATCATGCTGAGTTAGCGAGATGTTCCTTGTCTTCCTATTGTTTTATCACTAACACTGAAACGGAATAGTTATTACATTTCAACTTACCTACTATTAAAAATACCTCAGGCATTCAGGAAATTCTTGTTTTCACGAATAAATCTCTATTACCTCTCTCGAACCTTTTTAACTCTTTCGCCGTGCTGAAATCTGAATTCAAGAAACATATACTGGGATACAAGAGAGCAAAAGAACTAATCTATGAATTGCTCATCAAATCAGCCTGTCACCTAGATTTCTGCCAATAAGAAATTTTTAATGAGTTGATCAACTACCATTGTTTTTGGATTTTCTTGTCATGCTGCCACCGGGAAAATCACCTTTTCCGATAATAATTTTTATCAGGTCAGCTAAATCATGCGTTCACAAGAAATTTGTGAATTGTCGACGAATTCCGGTAGTTTTCATATTTTTTCCCTGCTTTCGCGGATTATCACGAATTTCTTAGTAGCGCGTCCAAATCAGCAGGATAGATAGTCGGTCGATATATGTCAGACTCCGTATAATTGGAGGTGGTCACAAAAGCATTTCCGTTCGAAATGAAACATTCATCCGACAATTTGAAGGAGTTGGTTTTGATATGAAAATTGTTTTCGCACACAATTTTTCCGCATTCGAATCTTTTATATCTTGATTCTTCACAGCCTGATGTATCCATAATTGATCACGAGAATATTCTGTGTTTCACCAAATTACTAGTTTGAAATATCTGTCGAAGATGATGCAATGGTACACTATGAAATTACACTTACCTCCTATACCAATTAGTACTTCTCAACTCTGGCTCCGCCCCTTTATGTTTATTTCCGCATAGACTTGAATCATGCTGAGTTAGCGAGATGTTCCTTGTCTTCCTATTGTTTTATCACTAACACTGAAACGGAATAGTTATTACATTTCAACTTACCTACTATTAAAAATACCTCAGGCATTCAGGAAATTCTTGTTTTCACGAATAAATCTCTATTACCTCTCTCGAACCTTTTTAACTCTTTCGCCGTGCTGAAATCTGAATTCAAGAAACATATACTGGGATACAAGAGAGCAAAAGAACTAATCTATGAATTGCTCATCAAATCAGCCTGTCACCTAGATTTCTGCCAATAAGAAATTTTTAATGAGTTGATCAACTACCATTGTTTTTGGATTTTCTTGTCATGCTGCCACCGGGAAAATCACCTTTTCCGATAATAATTTTTATCAGGTCAGCTAAATCATGCGTTCACAAGAAATTTGTGAATTGTCGACGAATTCCGGTAGTTTTCATATTTTTTCCCTGCTTTCGCGGATTATCACGAATTTCTTAGTAGCGCGTCCAAATCAGCAGGATAGATAGTCGGTCGATATATGTCAGACTCCGTATAATTGGAGGTGGTCACAAAAGCATTTCCGTTCGAAATGAAACATTCATCCGACAATTTGAAGGAGTTGGTTTTGATATGAAAATTGTTTTCGCACACAATTTTTCCGCATTCGAATCTTTTATATCTTGATTCTTCACAGCCTGATGTATCCATAATTGATCACGAGAATATTCTGTGTTTCACCAAATTACTAGTTTGAAATATCTGTCGAAGATGATGCAATGGTACACTATGAAATTACACTTACCTCCTATACCAATTAGTACTTCTCAACTCTGGCTCCGCCCCTTTATGTTTATTTCCGCATAGACTTGAATCATGCTGAGTTAGCGAGATGTTCCTTGTCTTCCTATTGTTTTATCACTAACACTGAAACGGAATAGTTATTACATTTCAACTTACCTACTATTAAAAATACCTCAGGCATTCAGGAAATTCTTGTTTTCACGAATAAATCTCTATTACCTCTCTCGAACCTTTTTAACTCTTTCGCCGTGCTGAAATCTGAATTCAAGAAACATATACTGGGATACAAGAGAGCAAAAGAACTAATCTATGAATTGCTCATCAAATCAGCCTGTCACCTAGATTTCTGCCAATAAGAAATTTTTAATGAGTTGATCAACTACCATTGTTTTTGGATTTTCTTGTCATGCTGCCACCGGGAAAATCACCTTTTCCGATAATAATTTTTATCAGGTCAGCTAAATCATGCGTTCACAAGAAATTTGTGAATTGTCGACGAATTCCGGTAGTTTTCATATTTTTTCCCTGCTTTCGCGGATTATCACGAATTTCTTAGTAGCGCGTCCAAATCAGCAGGATAGATAGTCGGTCGATATATGTCAGACTCCGTATAATTGGAGGTGGTCACAAAAGCATTTCCGTTCGAAATGAAACATTCATCCGACAATTTGAAGGAGTTGGTTTTGATATGAAAATTGTTTTCGCACACAATTTTTCCGCATTCGAATCTTTTATATCTTGATTCTTCACAGCCTGATGTATCCATAATTGATCACGAGAATATTCTGTGTTTCACCAAATTACTAGTTTGAAATATCTGTCGAAGATGATGCAATGGTACACTATGAAATTACACTTACCTCCTATACCAATTAGTACTTCTCAACTCTGGCTCCGCCCCTTTATGTTTATTTCCGCATAGACTTGAATCATGCTGAGTTAGCGAGATGTTCCTTGTCTTCCTATTGTTTTATCACTAACACTGAAACGGAATAGTTATTACATTTCAACTTACCTACTATTAAAAATACCTCAGGCATTCAGGAAATTCTTGTTTTCACGAATAAATCTCTATTACCTCTCTCGAACCTTTTTAACTCTTTCGCCGTGCTGAAATCTGAATTCAAGAAACATATACTGGGATACAAGAGAGCAAAAGAACTAATCTATGAATTGCTCATCAAATCAGCCTGTCACCTAGATTTCTGCCAATAAGAAATTTTTAATGAGTTGATCAACTACCATTGTTTTTGGATTTTCTTGTCATGCTGCCACCGGGAAAATCACCTTTTCCGATAATAATTTTTATCAGGTCAGCTAAATCATGCGTTCACAAGAAATTTGTGAATTGTCGACGAATTCCGGTAGTTTTCATATTTTTTCCCTGCTTTCGCGGATTATCACGAATTTCTTAGTAGCGCGTCCAAATCAGCAGGATAGATAGTCGGTCGATATATGTCAGACTCCGTATAATTGGAGGTGGTCACAAAAGCATTTCCGTTCGAAATGAAACATTCATCCGACAATTTGAAGGAGTTGGTTTTGATATGAAAATTGTTTTCGCACACAATTTTTCCGCATTCGAATCTTTTATATCTTGATTCTTCACAGCCTGATGTATCCATAATTGATCACGAGAATATTCTGTGTTTCACCAAATTACTAGTTTGAAATATCTGTCGAAGATGATGCAATGGTACACTATGAAATTACACTTACCTCCTATACCAATTAGTACTTCTCAACTCTGGCTCCGCCCCTTTATGTTTATTTCCGCATAGACTTGAATCATGCTGAGTTAGCGAGATGTTCCTTGTCTTCCTATTGTTTTATCACTAACACTGAAACGGAATAGTTATTACATTTCAACTTACCTACTATTAAAAATACCTCAGGCATTCAGGAAATTCTTGTTTTCACGAATAAATCTCTATTACCTCTCTCGAACCTTTTTAACTCTTTCGCCGTGCTGAAATCTGAATTCAAGAAACATATACTGGGATACAAGAGAGCAAAAGAACTAATCTATGAATTGCTCATCAAATCAGCCTGTCACCTAGATTTCTGCCAATAAGAAATTTTTAATGAGTTGATCAACTACCATTGTTTTTGGATTTTCTTGTCATGCTGCCACCGGGAAAATCACCTTTTCCGATAATAATTTTTATCAGGTCAGCTAAATCATGCGTTCACAAGAAATTTGTGAATTGTCGACGAATTCCGGTAGTTTTCATATTTTTTCCCTGCTTTCGCGGATTATCACGAATTTCTTAGTAGCGCGTCCAAATCAGCAGGATAGATAGTCGGTCGATATATGTCAGACTCCGTATAATTGGAGGTGGTCACAAAAGCATTTCCGTTCGAAATGAAACATTCATCCGACAATTTGAAGGAGTTGGTTTTGATATGAAAATTGTTTTCGCACACAATTTTTCCGCATTCGAATCTTTTATATCTTGATTCTTCACAGCCTGATGTATCCATAATTGATCACGAGAATATTCTGTGTTTCACCAAATTACTAGTTTGAAATATCTGTCGAAGATGATGCAATGGTACACTATGAAATTACACTTACCTCCTATACCAATTAGTACTTCTCAACTCTGGCTCCGCCCCTTTATGTTTATTTCCGCATAGACTTGAATCATGCTGAGTTAGCGAGATGTTCCTTGTCTTCCTATTGTTTTATCACTAACACTGAAACGGAATAGTTATTACATTTCAACTTACCTACTATTAAAAATACCTCAGGCATTCAGGAAATTCTTGTTTTCACGAATAAATCTCTATTACCTCTCTCGAACCTTTTTAACTCTTTCGCCGTGCTGAAATCTGAATTCAAGAAACATATACTGGGATACAAGAGAGCAAAAGAACTAATCTATGAATTGCTCATCAAATCAGCCTGTCACCTAGATTTCTGCCAATAAGAAATTTTTAATGAGTTGATCAACTACCATTGTTTTTGGATTTTCTTGTCATGCTGCCACCGGGAAAATCACCTTTTCCGATAATAATTTTTATCAGGTCAGCTAAATCATGCGTTCACAAGAAATTTGTGAATTGTCGACGAATTCCGGTAGTTTTCATATTTTTTCCCTGCTTTCGCGGATTATCACGAATTTCTTAGTAGCGCGTCCAAATCAGCAGGATAGATAGTCGGTCGATATATGTCAGACTCCGTATAATTGGAGGTGGTCACAAAAGCATTTCCGTTCGAAATGAAACATTCATCCGACAATTTGAAGGAGTTGGTTTTGATATGAAAATTGTTTTCGCACACAATTTTTCCGCATTCGAATCTTTTATATCTTGATTCTTCACAGCCTGATGTATCCATAATTGATCACGAGAATATTCTGTGTTTCACCAAATTACTAGTTTGAAATATCTGTCGAAGATGATGCAATGGTACACTATGAAATTACACTTACCTCCTATACCAATTAGTACTTCTCAACTCTGGCTCCGCCCCTTTATGTTTATTTCCGCATAGACTTGAATCATGCTGAGTTAGCGAGATGTTCCTTGTCTTCCTATTGTTTTATCACTAACACTGAAACGGAATAGTTATTACATTTCAACTTACCTACTATTAAAAATACCTCAGGCATTCAGGAAATTCTTGTTTTCACGAATAAATCTCTATTACCTCTCTCGAACCTTTTTAACTCTTTCGCCGTGCTGAAATCTGAATTCAAGAAACATATACTGGGATACAAGAGAGCAAAAGAACTAATCTATGAATTGCTCATCAAATCAGCCTGTCACCTAGATTTCTGCCAATAAGAAATTTTTAATGAGTTGATCAACTACCATTGTTTTTGGATTTTCTTGTCATGCTGCCACCGGGAAAATCACCTTTTCCGATAATAATTTTTATCAGGTCAGCTAAATCATGCGTTCACAAGAAATTTGTGAATTGTCGACGAATTCCGGTAGTTTTCATATTTTTTCCCTGCTTTCGCGGATTATCACGAATTTCTTAGTAGCGCGTCCAAATCAGCAGGATAGATAGTCGGTCGATATATGTCAGACTCCGTATAATTGGAGGTGGTCACAAAAGCATTTCCGTTCGAAATGAAACATTCATCCGACAATTTGAAGGAGTTGGTTTTGATATGAAAATTGTTTTCGCACACAATTTTTCCGCATTCGAATCTTTTATATCTTGATTCTTCACAGCCTGATGTATCCATAATTGATCACGAGAATATTCTGTGTTTCACCAAATTACTAGTTTGAAATATCTGTCGAAGATGATGCAATGGTACACTATGAAATTACACTTACCTCCTATACCAATTAGTACTTCTCAACTCTGGCTCCGCCCCTTTATGTTTATTTCCGCATAGACTTGAATCATGCTGAGTTAGCGAGATGTTCCTTGTCTTCCTATTGTTTTATCACTAACACTGAAACGGAATAGTTATTACATTTCAACTTACCTACTATTAAAAATACCTCAGGCATTCAGGAAATTCTTGTTTTCACGAATAAATCTCTATTACCTCTCTCGAACCTTTTTAACTCTTTCGCCGTGCTGAAATCTGAATTCAAGAAACATATACTGGGATACAAGAGAGCAAAAGAACTAATCTATGAATTGCTCATCAAATCAGCCTGTCACCTAGATTTCTGCCAATAAGAAATTTTTAATGAGTTGATCAACTACCATTGTTTTTGGATTTTCTTGTCATGCTGCCACCGGGAAAATCACCTTTTCCGATAATAATTTTTATCAGGTCAGCTAAATCATGCGTTCACAAGAAATTTGTGAATTGTCGACGAATTCCGGTAGTTTTCATATTTTTTCCCTGCTTTCGCGGATTATCACGAATTTCTTAGTAGCGCGTCCAAATCAGCAGGATAGATAGTCGGTCGATATATGTCAGACTCCGTATAATTGGAGGTGGTCACAAAAGCATTTCCGTTCGAAATGAAACATTCATCCGACAATTTGAAGGAGTTGGTTTTGATATGAAAATTGTTTTCGCACACAATTTTTCCGCATTCGAATCTTTTATATCTTGATTCTTCACAGCCTGATGTATCCATAATTGATCACGAGAATATTCTGTGTTTCACCAAATTACTAGTTTGAAATATCTGTCGAAGATGATGCAATGGTACACTATGAAATTACACTTACCTCCTATACCAATTAGTACTTCTCAACTCTGGCTCCGCCCCTTTATGTTTATTTCCGCATAGACTTGAATCATGCTGAGTTAGCGAGATGTTCCTTGTCTTCCTATTGTTTTATCACTAACACTGAAACGGAATAGTTATTACATTTCAACTTACCTACTATTAAAAATACCTCAGGCATTCAGGAAATTCTTGTTTTCACGAATAAATCTCTATTACCTCTCTCGAACCTTTTTAACTCTTTCGCCGTGCTGAAATCTGAATTCAAGAAACATATACTGGGATACAAGAGAGCAAAAGAACTAATCTATGAATTGCTCATCAAATCAGCCTGTCACCTAGATTTCTGCCAATAAGAAATTTTTAATGAGTTGATCAACTACCATTGTTTTTGGATTTTCTTGTCATGCTGCCACCGGGAAAATCACCTTTTCCGATAATAATTTTTATCAGGTCAGCTAAATCATGCGTTCACAAGAAATTTGTGAATTGTCGACGAATTCCGGTAGTTTTCATATTTTTTCCCTGCTTTCGCGGATTATCACGAATTTCTTAGTAGCGCGTCCAAATCAGCAGGATAGATAGTCGGTCGATATATGTCAGACTCCGTATAATTGGAGGTGGTCACAAAAGCATTTCCGTTCGAAATGAAACATTCATCCGACAATTTGAAGGAGTTGGTTTTGATATGAAAATTGTTTTCGCACACAATTTTTCCGCATTCGAATCTTTTATATCTTGATTCTTCACAGCCTGATGTATCCATAATTGATCACGAGAATATTCTGTGTTTCACCAAATTACTAGTTTGAAATATCTGTCGAAGATGATGCAATGGTACACTATGAAATTACACTTACCTCCTATACCAATTAGTACTTCTCAACTCTGGCTCCGCCCCTTTATGTTTATTTCCGCATAGACTTGAATCATGCTGAGTTAGCGAGATGTTCCTTGTCTTCCTATTGTTTTATCACTAACACTGAAACGGAATAGTTATTACATTTCAACTTACCTACTATTAAAAATACCTCAGGCATTCAGGAAATTCTTGTTTTCACGAATAAATCTCTATTACCTCTCTCGAACCTTTTTAACTCTTTCGCCGTGCTGAAATCTGAATTCAAGAAACATATACTGGGATACAAGAGAGCAAAAGAACTAATCTATGAATTGCTCATCAAATCAGCCTGTCACCTAGATTTCTGCCAATAAGAAATTTTTAATGAGTTGATCAACTACCATTGTTTTTGGATTTTCTTGTCATGCTGCCACCGGGAAAATCACCTTTTCCGATAATAATTTTTATCAGGTCAGCTAAATCATGCGTTCACAAGAAATTTGTGAATTGTCGACGAATTCCGGTAGTTTTCATATTTTTTCCCTGCTTTCGCGGATTATCACGAATTTCTTAGTAGCGCGTCCAAATCAGCAGGATAGATAGTCGGTCGATATATGTCAGACTCCGTATAATTGGAGGTGGTCACAAAAGCATTTCCGTTCGAAATGAAACATTCATCCGACAATTTGAAGGAGTTGGTTTTGATATGAAAATTGTTTTCGCACACAATTTTTCCGCATTCGAATCTTTTATATCTTGATTCTTCACAGCCTGATGTATCCATAATTGATCACGAGAATATTCTGTGTTTCACCAAATTACTAGTTTGAAATATCTGTCGAAGATGATGCAATGGTACACTATGAAATTACACTTACCTCCTATACCAATTAGTACTTCTCAACTCTGGCTCCGCCCCTTTATGTTTATTTCCGCATAGACTTGAATCATGCTGAGTTAGCGAGATGTTCCTTGTCTTCCTATTGTTTTATCACTAACACTGAAACGGAATAGTTATTACATTTCAACTTACCTACTATTAAAAATACCTCAGGCATTCAGGAAATTCTTGTTTTCACGAATAAATCTCTATTACCTCTCTCGAACCTTTTTAACTCTTTCGCCGTGCTGAAATCTGAATTCAAGAAACATATACTGGGATACAAGAGAGCAAAAGAACTAATCTATGAATTGCTCATCAAATCAGCCTGTCACCTAGATTTCTGCCAATAAGAAATTTTTAATGAGTTGATCAACTACCATTGTTTTTGGATTTTCTTGTCATGCTGCCACCGGGAAAATCACCTTTTCCGATAATAATTTTTATCAGGTCAGCTAAATCATGCGTTCACAAGAAATTTGTGAATTGTCGACGAATTCCGGTAGTTTTCATATTTTTTCCCTGCTTTCGCGGATTATCACGAATTTCTTAGTAGCGCGTCCAAATCAGCAGGATAGATAGTCGGTCGATATATGTCAGACTCCGTATAATTGGAGGTGGTCACAAAAGCATTTCCGTTCGAAATGAAACATTCATCCGACAATTTGAAGGAGTTGGTTTTGATATGAAAATTGTTTTCGCACACAATTTTTCCGCATTCGAATCTTTTATATCTTGATTCTTCACAGCCTGATGTATCCATAATTGATCACGAGAATATTCTGTGTTTCACCAAATTACTAGTTTGAAATATCTGTCGAAGATGATGCAATGGTACACTATGAAATTACACTTACCTCCTATACCAATTAGTACTTCTCAACTCTGGCTCCGCCCCTTTATGTTTATTTCCGCATAGACTTGAATCATGCTGAGTTAGCGAGATGTTCCTTGTCTTCCTATTGTTTTATCACTAACACTGAAACGGAATAGTTATTACATTTCAACTTACCTACTATTAAAAATACCTCAGGCATTCAGGAAATTCTTGTTTTCACGAATAAATCTCTATTACCTCTCTCGAACCTTTTTAACTCTTTCGCCGTGCTGAAATCTGAATTCAAGAAACATATACTGGGATACAAGAGAGCAAAAGAACTAATCTATGAATTGCTCATCAAATCAGCCTGTCACCTAGATTTCTGCCAATAAGAAATTTTTAATGAGTTGATCAACTACCATTGTTTTTGGATTTTCTTGTCATGCTGCCACCGGGAAAATCACCTTTTCCGATAATAATTTTTATCAGGTCAGCTAAATCATGCGTTCACAAGAAATTTGTGAATTGTCGACGAATTCCGGTAGTTTTCATATTTTTTCCCTGCTTTCGCGGATTATCACGAATTTCTTAGTAGCGCGTCCAAATCAGCAGGATAGATAGTCGGTCGATATATGTCAGACTCCGTATAATTGGAGGTGGTCACAAAAGCATTTCCGTTCGAAATGAAACATTCATCCGACAATTTGAAGGAGTTGGTTTTGATATGAAAATTGTTTTCGCACACAATTTTTCCGCATTCGAATCTTTTATATCTTGATTCTTCACAGCCTGATGTATCCATAATTGATCACGAGAATATTCTGTGTTTCACCAAATTACTAGTTTGAAATATCTGTCGAAGATGATGCAATGGTACACTATGAAATTACACTTACCTCCTATACCAATTAGTACTTCTCAACTCTGGCTCCGCCCCTTTATGTTTATTTCCGCATAGACTTGAATCATGCTGAGTTAGCGAGATGTTCCTTGTCTTCCTATTGTTTTATCACTAACACTGAAACGGAATAGTTATTACATTTCAACTTACCTACTATTAAAAATACCTCAGGCATTCAGGAAATTCTTGTTTTCACGAATAAATCTCTATTACCTCTCTCGAACCTTTTTAACTCTTTCGCCGTGCTGAAATCTGAATTCAAGAAACATATACTGGGATACAAGAGAGCAAAAGAACTAATCTATGAATTGCTCATCAAATCAGCCTGTCACCTAGATTTCTGCCAATAAGAAATTTTTAATGAGTTGATCAACTACCATTGTTTTTGGATTTTCTTGTCATGCTGCCACCGGGAAAATCACCTTTTCCGATAATAATTTTTATCAGGTCAGCTAAATCATGCGTTCACAAGAAATTTGTGAATTGTCGACGAATTCCGGTAGTTTTCATATTTTTTCCCTGCTTTCGCGGATTATCACGAATTTCTTAGTAGCGCGTCCAAATCAGCAGGATAGATAGTCGGTCGATATATGTCAGACTCCGTATAATTGGAGGTGGTCACAAAAGCATTTCCGTTCGAAATGAAACATTCATCCGACAATTTGAAGGAGTTGGTTTTGATATGAAAATTGTTTTCGCACACAATTTTTCCGCATTCGAATCTTTTATATCTTGATTCTTCACAGCCTGATGTATCCATAATTGATCACGAGAATATTCTGTGTTTCACCAAATTACTAGTTTGAAATATCTGTCGAAGATGATGCAATGGTACACTATGAAATTACACTTACCTCCTATACCAATTAGTACTTCTCAACTCTGGCTCCGCCCCTTTATGTTTATTTCCGCATAGACTTGAATCATGCTGAGTTAGCGAGATGTTCCTTGTCTTCCTATTGTTTTATCACTAACACTGAAACGGAATAGTTATTACATTTCAACTTACCTACTATTAAAAATACCTCAGGCATTCAGGAAATTCTTGTTTTCACGAATAAATCTCTATTACCTCTCTCGAACCTTTTTAACTCTTTCGCCGTGCTGAAATCTGAATTCAAGAAACATATACTGGGATACAAGAGAGCAAAAGAACTAATCTATGAATTGCTCATCAAATCAGCCTGTCACCTAGATTTCTGCCAATAAGAAATTTTTAATGAGTTGATCAACTACCATTGTTTTTGGATTTTCTTGTCATGCTGCCACCGGGAAAATCACCTTTTCCGATAATAATTTTTATCAGGTCAGCTAAATCATGCGTTCACAAGAAATTTGTGAATTGTCGACGAATTCCGGTAGTTTTCATATTTTTTCCCTGCTTTCGCGGATTATCACGAATTTCTTAGTAGCGCGTCCAAATCAGCAGGATAGATAGTCGGTCGATATATGTCAGACTCCGTATAATTGGAGGTGGTCACAAAAGCATTTCCGTTCGAAATGAAACATTCATCCGACAATTTGAAGGAGTTGGTTTTGATATGAAAATTGTTTTCGCACACAATTTTTCCGCATTCGAATCTTTTATATCTTGATTCTTCACAGCCTGATGTATCCATAATTGATCACGAGAATATTCTGTGTTTCACCAAATTACTAGTTTGAAATATCTGTCGAAGATGATGCAATGGTACACTATGAAATTACACTTACCTCCTATACCAATTAGTACTTCTCAACTCTGGCTCCGCCCCTTTATGTTTATTTCCGCATAGACTTGAATCATGCTGAGTTAGCGAGATGTTCCTTGTCTTCCTATTGTTTTATCACTAACACTGAAACGGAATAGTTATTACATTTCAACTTACCTACTATTAAAAATACCTCAGGCATTCAGGAAATTCTTGTTTTCACGAATAAATCTCTATTACCTCTCTCGAACCTTTTTAACTCTTTCGCCGTGCTGAAATCTGAATTCAAGAAACATATACTGGGATACAAGAGAGCAAAAGAACTAATCTATGAATTGCTCATCAAATCAGCCTGTCACCTAGATTTCTGCCAATAAGAAATTTTTAATGAGTTGATCAACTACCATTGTTTTTGGATTTTCTTGTCATGCTGCCACCGGGAAAATCACCTTTTCCGATAATAATTTTTATCAGGTCAGCTAAATCATGCGTTCACAAGAAATTTGTGAATTGTCGACGAATTCCGGTAGTTTTCATATTTTTTCCCTGCTTTCGCGGATTATCACGAATTTCTTAGTAGCGCGTCCAAATCAGCAGGATAGATAGTCGGTCGATATATGTCAGACTCCGTATAATTGGAGGTGGTCACAAAAGCATTTCCGTTCGAAATGAAACATTCATCCGACAATTTGAAGGAGTTGGTTTTGATATGAAAATTGTTTTCGCACACAATTTTTCCGCATTCGAATCTTTTATATCTTGATTCTTCACAGCCTGATGTATCCATAATTGATCACGAGAATATTCTGTGTTTCACCAAATTACTAGTTTGAAATATCTGTCGAAGATGATGCAATGGTACACTATGAAATTACACTTACCTCCTATACCAATTAGTACTTCTCAACTCTGGCTCCGCCCCTTTATGTTTATTTCCGCATAGACTTGAATCATGCTGAGTTAGCGAGATGTTCCTTGTCTTCCTATTGTTTTATCACTAACACTGAAACGGAATAGTTATTACATTTCAACTTACCTACTATTAAAAATACCTCAGGCATTCAGGAAATTCTTGTTTTCACGAATAAATCTCTATTACCTCTCTCGAACCTTTTTAACTCTTTCGCCGTGCTGAAATCTGAATTCAAGAAACATATACTGGGATACAAGAGAGCAAAAGAACTAATCTATGAATTGCTCATCAAATCAGCCTGTCACCTAGATTTCTGCCAATAAGAAATTTTTAATGAGTTGATCAACTACCATTGTTTTTGGATTTTCTTGTCATGCTGCCACCGGGAAAATCACCTTTTCCGATAATAATTTTTATCAGGTCAGCTAAATCATGCGTTCACAAGAAATTTGTGAATTGTCGACGAATTCCGGTAGTTTTCATATTTTTTCCCTGCTTTCGCGGATTATCACGAATTTCTTAGTAGCGCGTCCAAATCAGCAGGATAGATAGTCGGTCGATATATGTCAGACTCCGTATAATTGGAGGTGGTCACAAAAGCATTTCCGTTCGAAATGAAACATTCATCCGACAATTTGAAGGAGTTGGTTTTGATATGAAAATTGTTTTCGCACACAATTTTTCCGCATTCGAATCTTTTATATCTTGATTCTTCACAGCCTGATGTATCCATAATTGATCACGAGAATATTCTGTGTTTCACCAAATTACTAGTTTGAAATATCTGTCGAAGATGATGCAATGGTACACTATGAAATTACACTTACCTCCTATACCAATTAGTACTTCTCAACTCTGGCTCCGCCCCTTTATGTTTATTTCCGCATAGACTTGAATCATGCTGAGTTAGCGAGATGTTCCTTGTCTTCCTATTGTTTTATCACTAACACTGAAACGGAATAGTTATTACATTTCAACTTACCTACTATTAAAAATACCTCAGGCATTCAGGAAATTCTTGTTTTCACGAATAAATCTCTATTACCTCTCTCGAACCTTTTTAACTCTTTCGCCGTGCTGAAATCTGAATTCAAGAAACATATACTGGGATACAAGAGAGCAAAAGAACTAATCTATGAATTGCTCATCAAATCAGCCTGTCACCTAGATTTCTGCCAATAAGAAATTTTTAATGAGTTGATCAACTACCATTGTTTTTGGATTTTCTTGTCATGCTGCCACCGGGAAAATCACCTTTTCCGATAATAATTTTTATCAGGTCAGCTAAATCATGCGTTCACAAGAAATTTGTGAATTGTCGACGAATTCCGGTAGTTTTCATATTTTTTCCCTGCTTTCGCGGATTATCACGAATTTCTTAGTAGCGCGTCCAAATCAGCAGGATAGATAGTCGGTCGATATATGTCAGACTCCGTATAATTGGAGGTGGTCACAAAAGCATTTCCGTTCGAAATGAAACATTCATCCGACAATTTGAAGGAGTTGGTTTTGATATGAAAATTGTTTTCGCACACAATTTTTCCGCATTCGAATCTTTTATATCTTGATTCTTCACAGCCTGATGTATCCATAATTGATCACGAGAATATTCTGTGTTTCACCAAATTACTAGTTTGAAATATCTGTCGAAGATGATGCAATGGTACACTATGAAATTACACTTACCTCCTATACCAATTAGTACTTCTCAACTCTGGCTCCGCCCCTTTATGTTTATTTCCGCATAGACTTGAATCATGCTGAGTTAGCGAGATGTTCCTTGTCTTCCTATTGTTTTATCACTAACACTGAAACGGAATAGTTATTACATTTCAACTTACCTACTATTAAAAATACCTCAGGCATTCAGGAAATTCTTGTTTTCACGAATAAATCTCTATTACCTCTCTCGAACCTTTTTAACTCTTTCGCCGTGCTGAAATCTGAATTCAAGAAACATATACTGGGATACAAGAGAGCAAAAGAACTAATCTATGAATTGCTCATCAAATCAGCCTGTCACCTAGATTTCTGCCAATAAGAAATTTTTAATGAGTTGATCAACTACCATTGTTTTTGGATTTTCTTGTCATGCTGCCACCGGGAAAATCACCTTTTCCGATAATAATTTTTATCAGGTCAGCTAAATCATGCGTTCACAAGAAATTTGTGAATTGTCGACGAATTCCGGTAGTTTTCATATTTTTTCCCTGCTTTCGCGGATTATCACGAATTTCTTAGTAGCGCGTCCAAATCAGCAGGATAGATAGTCGGTCGATATATGTCAGACTCCGTATAATTGGAGGTGGTCACAAAAGCATTTCCGTTCGAAATGAAACATTCATCCGACAATTTGAAGGAGTTGGTTTTGATATGAAAATTGTTTTCGCACACAATTTTTCCGCATTCGAATCTTTTATATCTTGATTCTTCACAGCCTGATGTATCCATAATTGATCACGAGAATATTCTGTGTTTCACCAAATTACTAGTTTGAAATATCTGTCGAAGATGATGCAATGGTACACTATGAAATTACACTTACCTCCTATACCAATTAGTACTTCTCAACTCTGGCTCCGCCCCTTTATGTTTATTTCCGCATAGACTTGAATCATGCTGAGTTAGCGAGATGTTCCTTGTCTTCCTATTGTTTTATCACTAACACTGAAACGGAATAGTTATTACATTTCAACTTACCTACTATTAAAAATACCTCAGGCATTCAGGAAATTCTTGTTTTCACGAATAAATCTCTATTACCTCTCTCGAACCTTTTTAACTCTTTCGCCGTGCTGAAATCTGAATTCAAGAAACATATACTGGGATACAAGAGAGCAAAAGAACTAATCTATGAATTGCTCATCAAATCAGCCTGTCACCTAGATTTCTGCCAATAAGAAATTTTTAATGAGTTGATCAACTACCATTGTTTTTGGATTTTCTTGTCATGCTGCCACCGGGAAAATCACCTTTTCCGATAATAATTTTTATCAGGTCAGCTAAATCATGCGTTCACAAGAAATTTGTGAATTGTCGACGAATTCCGGTAGTTTTCATATTTTTTCCCTGCTTTCGCGGATTATCACGAATTTCTTAGTAGCGCGTCCAAATCAGCAGGATAGATAGTCGGTCGATATATGTCAGACTCCGTATAATTGGAGGTGGTCACAAAAGCATTTCCGTTCGAAATGAAACATTCATCCGACAATTTGAAGGAGTTGGTTTTGATATGAAAATTGTTTTCGCACACAATTTTTCCGCATTCGAATCTTTTATATCTTGATTCTTCACAGCCTGATGTATCCATAATTGATCACGAGAATATTCTGTGTTTCACCAAATTACTAGTTTGAAATATCTGTCGAAGATGATGCAATGGTACACTATGAAATTACACTTACCTCCTATACCAATTAGTACTTCTCAACTCTGGCTCCGCCCCTTTATGTTTATTTCCGCATAGACTTGAATCATGCTGAGTTAGCGAGATGTTCCTTGTCTTCCTATTGTTTTATCACTAACACTGAAACGGAATAGTTATTACATTTCAACTTACCTACTATTAAAAATACCTCAGGCATTCAGGAAATTCTTGTTTTCACGAATAAATCTCTATTACCTCTCTCGAACCTTTTTAACTCTTTCGCCGTGCTGAAATCTGAATTCAAGAAACATATACTGGGATACAAGAGAGCAAAAGAACTAATCTATGAATTGCTCATCAAATCAGCCTGTCACCTAGATTTCTGCCAATAAGAAATTTTTAATGAGTTGATCAACTACCATTGTTTTTGGATTTTCTTGTCATGCTGCCACCGGGAAAATCACCTTTTCCGATAATAATTTTTATCAGGTCAGCTAAATCATGCGTTCACAAGAAATTTGTGAATTGTCGACGAATTCCGGTAGTTTTCATATTTTTTCCCTGCTTTCGCGGATTATCACGAATTTCTTAGTAGCGCGTCCAAATCAGCAGGATAGATAGTCGGTCGATATATGTCAGACTCCGTATAATTGGAGGTGGTCACAAAAGCATTTCCGTTCGAAATGAAACATTCATCCGACAATTTGAAGGAGTTGGTTTTGATATGAAAATTGTTTTCGCACACAATTTTTCCGCATTCGAATCTTTTATATCTTGATTCTTCACAGCCTGATGTATCCATAATTGATCACGAGAATATTCTGTGTTTCACCAAATTACTAGTTTGAAATATCTGTCGAAGATGATGCAATGGTACACTATGAAATTACACTTACCTCCTATACCAATTAGTACTTCTCAACTCTGGCTCCGCCCCTTTATGTTTATTTCCGCATAGACTTGAATCATGCTGAGTTAGCGAGATGTTCCTTGTCTTCCTATTGTTTTATCACTAACACTGAAACGGAATAGTTATTACATTTCAACTTACCTACTATTAAAAATACCTCAGGCATTCAGGAAATTCTTGTTTTCACGAATAAATCTCTATTACCTCTCTCGAACCTTTTTAACTCTTTCGCCGTGCTGAAATCTGAATTCAAGAAACATATACTGGGATACAAGAGAGCAAAAGAACTAATCTATGAATTGCTCATCAAATCAGCCTGTCACCTAGATTTCTGCCAATAAGAAATTTTTAATGAGTTGATCAACTACCATTGTTTTTGGATTTTCTTGTCATGCTGCCACCGGGAAAATCACCTTTTCCGATAATAATTTTTATCAGGTCAGCTAAATCATGCGTTCACAAGAAATTTGTGAATTGTCGACGAATTCCGGTAGTTTTCATATTTTTTCCCTGCTTTCGCGGATTATCACGAATTTCTTAGTAGCGCGTCCAAATCAGCAGGATAGATAGTCGGTCGATATATGTCAGACTCCGTATAATTGGAGGTGGTCACAAAAGCATTTCCGTTCGAAATGAAACATTCATCCGACAATTTGAAGGAGTTGGTTTTGATATGAAAATTGTTTTCGCACACAATTTTTCCGCATTCGAATCTTTTATATCTTGATTCTTCACAGCCTGATGTATCCATAATTGATCACGAGAATATTCTGTGTTTCACCAAATTACTAGTTTGAAATATCTGTCGAAGATGATGCAATGGTACACTATGAAATTACACTTACCTCCTATACCAATTAGTACTTCTCAACTCTGGCTCCGCCCCTTTATGTTTATTTCCGCATAGACTTGAATCATGCTGAGTTAGCGAGATGTTCCTTGTCTTCCTATTGTTTTATCACTAACACTGAAACGGAATAGTTATTACATTTCAACTTACCTACTATTAAAAATACCTCAGGCATTCAGGAAATTCTTGTTTTCACGAATAAATCTCTATTACCTCTCTCGAACCTTTTTAACTCTTTCGCCGTGCTGAAATCTGAATTCAAGAAACATATACTGGGATACAAGAGAGCAAAAGAACTAATCTATGAATTGCTCATCAAATCAGCCTGTCACCTAGATTTCTGCCAATAAGAAATTTTTAATGAGTTGATCAACTACCATTGTTTTTGGATTTTCTTGTCATGCTGCCACCGGGAAAATCACCTTTTCCGATAATAATTTTTATCAGGTCAGCTAAATCATGCGTTCACAAGAAATTTGTGAATTGTCGACGAATTCCGGTAGTTTTCATATTTTTTCCCTGCTTTCGCGGATTATCACGAATTTCTTAGTAGCGCGTCCAAATCAGCAGGATAGATAGTCGGTCGATATATGTCAGACTCCGTATAATTGGAGGTGGTCACAAAAGCATTTCCGTTCGAAATGAAACATTCATCCGACAATTTGAAGGAGTTGGTTTTGATATGAAAATTGTTTTCGCACACAATTTTTCCGCATTCGAATCTTTTATATCTTGATTCTTCACAGCCTGATGTATCCATAATTGATCACGAGAATATTCTGTGTTTCACCAAATTACTAGTTTGAAATATCTGTCGAAGATGATGCAATGGTACACTATGAAATTACACTTACCTCCTATACCAATTAGTACTTCTCAACTCTGGCTCCGCCCCTTTATGTTTATTTCCGCATAGACTTGAATCATGCTGAGTTAGCGAGATGTTCCTTGTCTTCCTATTGTTTTATCACTAACACTGAAACGGAATAGTTATTACATTTCAACTTACCTACTATTAAAAATACCTCAGGCATTCAGGAAATTCTTGTTTTCACGAATAAATCTCTATTACCTCTCTCGAACCTTTTTAACTCTTTCGCCGTGCTGAAATCTGAATTCAAGAAACATATACTGGGATACAAGAGAGCAAAAGAACTAATCTATGAATTGCTCATCAAATCAGCCTGTCACCTAGATTTCTGCCAATAAGAAATTTTTAATGAGTTGATCAACTACCATTGTTTTTGGATTTTCTTGTCATGCTGCCACCGGGAAAATCACCTTTTCCGATAATAATTTTTATCAGGTCAGCTAAATCATGCGTTCACAAGAAATTTGTGAATTGTCGACGAATTCCGGTAGTTTTCATATTTTTTCCCTGCTTTCGCGGATTATCACGAATTTCTTAGTAGCGCGTCCAAATCAGCAGGATAGATAGTCGGTCGATATATGTCAGACTCCGTATAATTGGAGGTGGTCACAAAAGCATTTCCGTTCGAAATGAAACATTCATCCGACAATTTGAAGGAGTTGGTTTTGATATGAAAATTGTTTTCGCACACAATTTTTCCGCATTCGAATCTTTTATATCTTGATTCTTCACAGCCTGATGTATCCATAATTGATCACGAGAATATTCTGTGTTTCACCAAATTACTAGTTTGAAATATCTGTCGAAGATGATGCAATGGTACACTATGAAATTACACTTACCTCCTATACCAATTAGTACTTCTCAACTCTGGCTCCGCCCCTTTATGTTTATTTCCGCATAGACTTGAATCATGCTGAGTTAGCGAGATGTTCCTTGTCTTCCTATTGTTTTATCACTAACACTGAAACGGAATAGTTATTACATTTCAACTTACCTACTATTAAAAATACCTCAGGCATTCAGGAAATTCTTGTTTTCACGAATAAATCTCTATTACCTCTCTCGAACCTTTTTAACTCTTTCGCCGTGCTGAAATCTGAATTCAAGAAACATATACTGGGATACAAGAGAGCAAAAGAACTAATCTATGAATTGCTCATCAAATCAGCCTGTCACCTAGATTTCTGCCAATAAGAAATTTTTAATGAGTTGATCAACTACCATTGTTTTTGGATTTTCTTGTCATGCTGCCACCGGGAAAATCACCTTTTCCGATAATAATTTTTATCAGGTCAGCTAAATCATGCGTTCACAAGAAATTTGTGAATTGTCGACGAATTCCGGTAGTTTTCATATTTTTTCCCTGCTTTCGCGGATTATCACGAATTTCTTAGTAGCGCGTCCAAATCAGCAGGATAGATAGTCGGTCGATATATGTCAGACTCCGTATAATTGGAGGTGGTCACAAAAGCATTTCCGTTCGAAATGAAACATTCATCCGACAATTTGAAGGAGTTGGTTTTGATATGAAAATTGTTTTCGCACACAATTTTTCCGCATTCGAATCTTTTATATCTTGATTCTTCACAGCCTGATGTATCCATAATTGATCACGAGAATATTCTGTGTTTCACCAAATTACTAGTTTGAAATATCTGTCGAAGATGATGCAATGGTACACTATGAAATTACACTTACCTCCTATACCAATTAGTACTTCTCAACTCTGGCTCCGCCCCTTTATGTTTATTTCCGCATAGACTTGAATCATGCTGAGTTAGCGAGATGTTCCTTGTCTTCCTATTGTTTTATCACTAACACTGAAACGGAATAGTTATTACATTTCAACTTACCTACTATTAAAAATACCTCAGGCATTCAGGAAATTCTTGTTTTCACGAATAAATCTCTATTACCTCTCTCGAACCTTTTTAACTCTTTCGCCGTGCTGAAATCTGAATTCAAGAAACATATACTGGGATACAAGAGAGCAAAAGAACTAATCTATGAATTGCTCATCAAATCAGCCTGTCACCTAGATTTCTGCCAATAAGAAATTTTTAATGAGTTGATCAACTACCATTGTTTTTGGATTTTCTTGTCATGCTGCCACCGGGAAAATCACCTTTTCCGATAATAATTTTTATCAGGTCAGCTAAATCATGCGTTCACAAGAAATTTGTGAATTGTCGACGAATTCCGGTAGTTTTCATATTTTTTCCCTGCTTTCGCGGATTATCACGAATTTCTTAGTAGCGCGTCCAAATCAGCAGGATAGATAGTCGGTCGATATATGTCAGACTCCGTATAATTGGAGGTGGTCACAAAAGCATTTCCGTTCGAAATGAAACATTCATCCGACAATTTGAAGGAGTTGGTTTTGATATGAAAATTGTTTTCGCACACAATTTTTCCGCATTCGAATCTTTTATATCTTGATTCTTCACAGCCTGATGTATCCATAATTGATCACGAGAATATTCTGTGTTTCACCAAATTACTAGTTTGAAATATCTGTCGAAGATGATGCAATGGTACACTATGAAATTACACTTACCTCCTATACCAATTAGTACTTCTCAACTCTGGCTCCGCCCCTTTATGTTTATTTCCGCATAGACTTGAATCATGCTGAGTTAGCGAGATGTTCCTTGTCTTCCTATTGTTTTATCACTAACACTGAAACGGAATAGTTATTACATTTCAACTTACCTACTATTAAAAATACCTCAGGCATTCAGGAAATTCTTGTTTTCACGAATAAATCTCTATTACCTCTCTCGAACCTTTTTAACTCTTTCGCCGTGCTGAAATCTGAATTCAAGAAACATATACTGGGATACAAGAGAGCAAAAGAACTAATCTATGAATTGCTCATCAAATCAGCCTGTCACCTAGATTTCTGCCAATAAGAAATTTTTAATGAGTTGATCAACTACCATTGTTTTTGGATTTTCTTGTCATGCTGCCACCGGGAAAATCACCTTTTCCGATAATAATTTTTATCAGGTCAGCTAAATCATGCGTTCACAAGAAATTTGTGAATTGTCGACGAATTCCGGTAGTTTTCATATTTTTTCCCTGCTTTCGCGGATTATCACGAATTTCTTAGTAGCGCGTCCAAATCAGCAGGATAGATAGTCGGTCGATATATGTCAGACTCCGTATAATTGGAGGTGGTCACAAAAGCATTTCCGTTCGAAATGAAACATTCATCCGACAATTTGAAGGAGTTGGTTTTGATATGAAAATTGTTTTCGCACACAATTTTTCCGCATTCGAATCTTTTATATCTTGATTCTTCACAGCCTGATGTATCCATAATTGATCACGAGAATATTCTGTGTTTCACCAAATTACTAGTTTGAAATATCTGTCGAAGATGATGCAATGGTACACTATGAAATTACACTTACCTCCTATACCAATTAGTACTTCTCAACTCTGGCTCCGCCCCTTTATGTTTATTTCCGCATAGACTTGAATCATGCTGAGTTAGCGAGATGTTCCTTGTCTTCCTATTGTTTTATCACTAACACTGAAACGGAATAGTTATTACATTTCAACTTACCTACTATTAAAAATACCTCAGGCATTCAGGAAATTCTTGTTTTCACGAATAAATCTCTATTACCTCTCTCGAACCTTTTTAACTCTTTCGCCGTGCTGAAATCTGAATTCAAGAAACATATACTGGGATACAAGAGAGCAAAAGAACTAATCTATGAATTGCTCATCAAATCAGCCTGTCACCTAGATTTCTGCCAATAAGAAATTTTTAATGAGTTGATCAACTACCATTGTTTTTGGATTTTCTTGTCATGCTGCCACCGGGAAAATCACCTTTTCCGATAATAATTTTTATCAGGTCAGCTAAATCATGCGTTCACAAGAAATTTGTGAATTGTCGACGAATTCCGGTAGTTTTCATATTTTTTCCCTGCTTTCGCGGATTATCACGAATTTCTTAGTAGCGCGTCCAAATCAGCAGGATAGATAGTCGGTCGATATATGTCAGACTCCGTATAATTGGAGGTGGTCACAAAAGCATTTCCGTTCGAAATGAAACATTCATCCGACAATTTGAAGGAGTTGGTTTTGATATGAAAATTGTTTTCGCACACAATTTTTCCGCATTCGAATCTTTTATATCTTGATTCTTCACAGCCTGATGTATCCATAATTGATCACGAGAATATTCTGTGTTTCACCAAATTACTAGTTTGAAATATCTGTCGAAGATGATGCAATGGTACACTATGAAATTACACTTACCTCCTATACCAATTAGTACTTCTCAACTCTGGCTCCGCCCCTTTATGTTTATTTCCGCATAGACTTGAATCATGCTGAGTTAGCGAGATGTTCCTTGTCTTCCTATTGTTTTATCACTAACACTGAAACGGAATAGTTATTACATTTCAACTTACCTACTATTAAAAATACCTCAGGCATTCAGGAAATTCTTGTTTTCACGAATAAATCTCTATTACCTCTCTCGAACCTTTTTAACTCTTTCGCCGTGCTGAAATCTGAATTCAAGAAACATATACTGGGATACAAGAGAGCAAAAGAACTAATCTATGAATTGCTCATCAAATCAGCCTGTCACCTAGATTTCTGCCAATAAGAAATTTTTAATGAGTTGATCAACTACCATTGTTTTTGGATTTTCTTGTCATGCTGCCACCGGGAAAATCACCTTTTCCGATAATAATTTTTATCAGGTCAGCTAAATCATGCGTTCACAAGAAATTTGTGAATTGTCGACGAATTCCGGTAGTTTTCATATTTTTTCCCTGCTTTCGCGGATTATCACGAATTTCTTAGTAGCGCGTCCAAATCAGCAGGATAGATAGTCGGTCGATATATGTCAGACTCCGTATAATTGGAGGTGGTCACAAAAGCATTTCCGTTCGAAATGAAACATTCATCCGACAATTTGAAGGAGTTGGTTTTGATATGAAAATTGTTTTCGCACACAATTTTTCCGCATTCGAATCTTTTATATCTTGATTCTTCACAGCCTGATGTATCCATAATTGATCACGAGAATATTCTGTGTTTCACCAAATTACTAGTTTGAAATATCTGTCGAAGATGATGCAATGGTACACTATGAAATTACACTTACCTCCTATACCAATTAGTACTTCTCAACTCTGGCTCCGCCCCTTTATGTTTATTTCCGCATAGACTTGAATCATGCTGAGTTAGCGAGATGTTCCTTGTCTTCCTATTGTTTTATCACTAACACTGAAACGGAATAGTTATTACATTTCAACTTACCTACTATTAAAAATACCTCAGGCATTCAGGAAATTCTTGTTTTCACGAATAAATCTCTATTACCTCTCTCGAACCTTTTTAACTCTTTCGCCGTGCTGAAATCTGAATTCAAGAAACATATACTGGGATACAAGAGAGCAAAAGAACTAATCTATGAATTGCTCATCAAATCAGCCTGTCACCTAGATTTCTGCCAATAAGAAATTTTTAATGAGTTGATCAACTACCATTGTTTTTGGATTTTCTTGTCATGCTGCCACCGGGAAAATCACCTTTTCCGATAATAATTTTTATCAGGTCAGCTAAATCATGCGTTCACAAGAAATTTGTGAATTGTCGACGAATTCCGGTAGTTTTCATATTTTTTCCCTGCTTTCGCGGATTATCACGAATTTCTTAGTAGCGCGTCCAAATCAGCAGGATAGATAGTCGGTCGATATATGTCAGACTCCGTATAATTGGAGGTGGTCACAAAAGCATTTCCGTTCGAAATGAAACATTCATCCGACAATTTGAAGGAGTTGGTTTTGATATGAAAATTGTTTTCGCACACAATTTTTCCGCATTCGAATCTTTTATATCTTGATTCTTCACAGCCTGATGTATCCATAATTGATCACGAGAATATTCTGTGTTTCACCAAATTACTAGTTTGAAATATCTGTCGAAGATGATGCAATGGTACACTATGAAATTACACTTACCTCCTATACCAATTAGTACTTCTCAACTCTGGCTCCGCCCCTTTATGTTTATTTCCGCATAGACTTGAATCATGCTGAGTTAGCGAGATGTTCCTTGTCTTCCTATTGTTTTATCACTAACACTGAAACGGAATAGTTATTACATTTCAACTTACCTACTATTAAAAATACCTCAGGCATTCAGGAAATTCTTGTTTTCACGAATAAATCTCTATTACCTCTCTCGAACCTTTTTAACTCTTTCGCCGTGCTGAAATCTGAATTCAAGAAACATATACTGGGATACAAGAGAGCAAAAGAACTAATCTATGAATTGCTCATCAAATCAGCCTGTCACCTAGATTTCTGCCAATAAGAAATTTTTAATGAGTTGATCAACTACCATTGTTTTTGGATTTTCTTGTCATGCTGCCACCGGGAAAATCACCTTTTCCGATAATAATTTTTATCAGGTCAGCTAAATCATGCGTTCACAAGAAATTTGTGAATTGTCGACGAATTCCGGTAGTTTTCATATTTTTTTCCCTGCTTTCGCGGATTATCACGAATTTCTTAGTAGCGCGTCCAAATCAGCAGGATAGATAGTCGGTCGATATATGTCAGACTCCGTATAATTGGAGGTGGTCACAAAAGCATTTCCGTTCGAAATGAAACATTCATCCGACAATTTGAAGGAGTTGGTTTTGATATGAAAATTGTTTTCGCACACAATTTTTCCGCATTCGAATCTTTTATATCTTGATTCTTCACAGCCTGATGTATCCATAATTGATCACGAGAATATTCTGTGTTTCACCAAATTACTAGTTTGAAATATCTGTCGAAGATGATGCAATGGTACACTATGAAATTACACTTACCTCCTATACCAATTAGTACTTCTCAACTCTGGCTCCGCCCCTTTATGTTTATTTCCGCATAGACTTGAATCATGCTGAGTTAGCGAGATGTTCCTTGTCTTCCTATTGTTTTATCACTAACACTGAAACGGAATAGTTATTACATTTCAACTTACCTACTATTAAAAATACCTCAGGCATTCAGGAAATTCTTGTTTTCACGAATAAATCTCTATTACCTCTCTCGAACCTTTTTAACTCTTTCGCCGTGCTGAAATCTGAATTCAAGAAACATATACTGGGATACAAGAGAGCAAAAGAACTAATCTATGAATTGCTCATCAAATCAGCCTGTCACCTAGATTTCTGCCAATAAGAAATTTTTAATGAGTTGATCAACTACCATTGTTTTTGGATTTTCTTGTCATGCTGCCACCGGGAAAATCACCTTTTCCGATAATAATTTTTATCAGGTCAGCTAAATCATGCGTTCACAAGAAATTTGTGAATTGTCGACGAATTCCGGTAGTTTTCATATTTTTTCCCTGCTTTCGCGGATTATCACGAATTTCTTAGTAGCGCGTCCAAATCAGCAGGATAGATAGTCGGTCGATATATGTCAGACTCCGTATAATTGGAGGTGGTCACAAAAGCATTTCCGTTCGAAATGAAACATTCATCCGACAATTTGAAGGAGTTGGTTTTGATATGAAAATTGTTTTCGCACACAATTTTTCCGCATTCGAATCTTTTATATCTTGATTCTTCACAGCCTGATGTATCCATAATTGATCACGAGAATATTCTGTGTTTCACCAAATTACTAGTTTGAAATATCTGTCGAAGATGATGCAATGGTACACTATGAAATTACACTTACCTCCTATACCAATTAGTACTTCTCAACTCTGGCTCCGCCCCTTTATGTTTATTTCCGCATAGACTTGAATCATGCTGAGTTAGCGAGATGTTCCTTGTCTTCCTATTGTTTTATCACTAACACTGAAACGGAATAGTTATTACATTTCAACTTACCTACTATTAAAAATACCTCAGGCATTCAGGAAATTCTTGTTTTCACGAATAAATCTCTATTACCTCTCTCGAACCTTTTTAACTCTTTCGCCGTGCTGAAATCTGAATTCAAGAAACATATACTGGGATACAAGAGAGCAAAAGAACTAATCTATGAATTGCTCATCAAATCAGCCTGTCACCTAGATTTCTGCCAATAAGAAATTTTTAATGAGTTGATCAACTACCATTGTTTTTGGATTTTCTTGTCATGCTGCCACCGGGAAAATCACCTTTTCCGATAATAATTTTTATCAGGTCAGCTAAATCATGCGTTCACAAGAAATTTGTGAATTGTCGACGAATTCCGGTAGTTTTCATATTTTTTCCCTGCTTTCGCGGATTATCACGAATTTCTTAGTAGCGCGTCCAAATCAGCAGGATAGATAGTCGGTCGATATATGTCAGACTCCGTATAATTGGAGGTGGTCACAAAAGCATTTCCGTTCGAAATGAAACATTCATCCGACAATTTGAAGGAGTTGGTTTTGATATGAAAATTGTTTTCGCACACAATTTTTCCGCATTCGAATCTTTTATATCTTGATTCTTCACAGCCTGATGTATCCATAATTGATCACGAGAATATTCTGTGTTTCACCAAATTACTAGTTTGAAATATCTGTCGAAGATGATGCAATGGTACACTATGAAATTACACTTACCTCCTATACCAATTAGTACTTCTCAACTCTGGCTCCGCCCCTTTATGTTTATTTCCGCATAGACTTGAATCATGCTGAGTTAGCGAGATGTTCCTTGTCTTCCTATTGTTTTATCACTAACACTGAAACGGAATAGTTATTACATTTCAACTTACCTACTATTAAAAATACCTCAGGCATTCAGGAAATTCTTGTTTTCACGAATAAATCTCTATTACCTCTCTCGAACCTTTTTAACTCTTTCGCCGTGCTGAAATCTGAATTCAAGAAACATATACTGGGATACAAGAGAGCAAAAGAACTAATCTATGAATTGCTCATCAAATCAGCCTGTCACCTAGATTTCTGCCAATAAGAAATTTTTAATGAGTTGATCAACTACCATTGTTTTTGGATTTTCTTGTCATGCTGCCACCGGGAAAATCACCTTTTCCGATAATAATTTTTATCAGGTCAGCTAAATCATGCGTTCACAAGAAATTTGTGAATTGTCGACGAATTCCGGTAGTTTTCATATTTTTTCCCTGCTTTCGCGGATTATCACGAATTTCTTAGTAGCGCGTCCAAATCAGCAGGATAGATAGTCGGTCGATATATGTCAGACTCCGTATAATTGGAGGTGGTCACAAAAGCATTTCCGTTCGAAATGAAACATTCATCCGACAATTTGAAGGAGTTGGTTTTGATATGAAAATTGTTTTCGCACACAATTTTTCCGCATTCGAATCTTTTATATCTTGATTCTTCACAGCCTGATGTATCCATAATTGATCACGAGAATATTCTGTGTTTCACCAAATTACTAGTTTGAAATATCTGTCGAAGATGATGCAATGGTACACTATGAAATTACACTTACCTCCTATACCAATTAGTACTTCTCAACTCTGGCTCCGCCCCTTTATGTTTATTTCCGCATAGACTTGAATCATGCTGAGTTAGCGAGATGTTCCTTGTCTTCCTATTGTTTTATCACTAACACTGAAACGGAATAGTTATTACATTTCAACTTACCTACTATTAAAAATACCTCAGGCATTCAGGAAATTCTTGTTTTCACGAATAAATCTCTATTACCTCTCTCGAACCTTTTTAACTCTTTCGCCGTGCTGAAATCTGAATTCAAGAAACATATACTGGGATACAAGAGAGCAAAAGAACTAATCTATGAATTGCTCATCAAATCAGCCTGTCACCTAGATTTCTGCCAATAAGAAATTTTTAATGAGTTGATCAACTACCATTGTTTTTGGATTTTCTTGTCATGCTGCCACCGGGAAAATCACCTTTTCCGATAATAATTTTTATCAGGTCAGCTAAATCATGCGTTCACAAGAAATTTGTGAATTGTCGACGAATTCCGGTAGTTTTCATATTTTTTCCCTGCTTTCGCGGATTATCACGAATTTCTTAGTAGCGCGTCCAAATCAGCAGGATAGATAGTCGGTCGATATATGTCAGACTCCGTATAATTGGAGGTGGTCACAAAAGCATTTCCGTTCGAAATGAAACATTCATCCGACAATTTGAAGGAGTTGGTTTTGATATGAAAATTGTTTTCGCACACAATTTTTCCGCATTCGAATCTTTTATATCTTGATTCTTCACAGCCTGATGTATCCATAATTGATCACGAGAATATTCTGTGTTTCACCAAATTACTAGTTTGAAATATCTGTCGAAGATGATGCAATGGTACACTATGAAATTACACTTACCTCCTATACCAATTAGTACTTCTCAACTCTGGCTCCGCCCCTTTATGTTTATTTCCGCATAGACTTGAATCATGCTGAGTTAGCGAGATGTTCCTTGTCTTCCTATTGTTTTATCACTAACACTGAAACGGAATAGTTATTACATTTCAACTTACCTACTATTAAAAATACCTCAGGCATTCAGGAAATTCTTGTTTTCACGAATAAATCTCTATTACCTCTCTCGAACCTTTTTAACTCTTTCGCCGTGCTGAAATCTGAATTCAAGAAACATATACTGGGATACAAGAGAGCAAAAGAACTAATCTATGAATTGCTCATCAAATCAGCCTGTCACCTAGATTTCTGCCAATAAGAAATTTTTAATGAGTTGATCAACTACCATTGTTTTTGGATTTTCTTGTCATGCTGCCACCGGGAAAATCACCTTTTCCGATAATAATTTTTATCAGGTCAGCTAAATCATGCGTTCACAAGAAATTTGTGAATTGTCGACGAATTCCGGTAGTTTCATATTTTTTCCCTGCTTTCGCGGATTATCACGAATTTCTTAGTAGCGCGTCCAAATCAGCAGGATAGATAGTCGGTCGATATATGTCAGACTCCGTATAATTGGAGGTGGTCACAAAAGCATTTCCGTTCGAAATGAAACATTCATCCGACAATTTGAAGGAGTTGGTTTTGATATGAAAATTGTTTTCGCACACAATTTTTCCGCATTCGAATCTTTTATATCTTGATTCTTCACACCTGATGTATCCATAATTGATCACGAGAATATTTCGATTCTGTGTTTCACCAAATTACTAGTTTGAAATATCTGTCGAAGATGATGCAATGGTACACTATAAATTACACTTACCTCCTATACCAATTAGTACTTCTCAACTCTGGCTCCGCCCCTTTATGTTTATTTCCGCATAGACTTGAATCGTGCTGAGTTAGCGAGATGTTCCTTGTCTTCCTATTGTTTTATCACTAACACTGAAACGGAATAGTTATTACATTTCAACTTACCTACTATTAAAAAACACTCAGGCATTCAGGAAATTCTTGTTTTCACGAATAAATCTCTATTACCTCTCTCGAACCTTTTTAACTCTTTCGCCGTGCTGAAATCTGAATTCAAGAAACATATACTGGGATACAAGAGAGCAAAAGAACTAATCTATGAATTGCTCATCAAATCAGCCTGTCACCTAGATTTCTGCCAATAAGAAATTTTTAATGAGTTGATCAACTACCATTGTTTTTGGATTTTCTTGTCATGCTCACCCGGAAAATCACCTTTTCCGATAATAATTTTTATCAGGTCAGCTAAATCATGCGTTCACAAGAAATTTGTGAATTGTCGACGAATTCCGGTAGTTTTCATATTTTTTTCCCTGCTTTCGCGGATTATCACGAATTTCTTAGTAGCGCGTCCAAATCAGCAGGATAGATAGTCGGTCGATATATGTCAGACTCCGTATAATTGGGAGGTGGTCACAAAAGCATTTCCGTTCGAAATGAAACATTCATCCGACAATTTGAAGGAGTTGGTTTTGATATGAAAATTGTTTTCGCACACAATTTTTCCGCATTCGAATCTTTTATATCTTGATTCTTCACAGCCTGATGTATCCATAATTGATCACGAGAATATTCTGTGTTTCACCAAATTACTAGTTTGAAATATCTGTCGAAGATGATGCAATGGTACACTATGAAATTACACTTACCTCCTATACCAATTAGTACTTCTCAACTCTGGCTCCGCCCCTTTATGTTTATTTCCGCATAGACTTGAATCATGCTGAGTTAGCGAGATGTTCCTTGTCTTCCTATTGTTTTATCACTAACACTGAAACGGAATAGTTATTACATTTCAACTTACCTACTATTAAAAATACCTCAGGCATTCAGGAAATTCTTGTTTTCACGAATAAATCTCTATTACCTCTCTCGAACCTTTTTAACTCTTTCGCCGTGCTGAAATCTGAATTCAAGAAACATATACTGGATACAAGAGAGCAAAAGAACTAATCTATGAATTGCTCATCAAATCAGCCTGTCACCTAGATTTCTGCCAATAAGAAATTTTTAATGAGTTGATCAACTACCATTGTTTTTGGATTTTCTTGTCATGCTGCCACCGGGAAAATCACCTTTTCCGATAATAATTTTTATCAGGTCAGCTAAATCATGCGTTCACAAGAAAATTTGTGAATTGTCGACGAATTCCGGTAGTTTTCATATTTTTTCCCTGCTTTCGCGGATTATCACGAATTTCTTAGTAGCGCGTCCAAATCAGCAGGATAGATAGTCGGTCGATATATGTCAGACTCCGTATAATTGGAGGTGGTCACAAAAGCATTTTCCGTTCGAAATGAAACATTCAACCGACAATATTGAAGGAGTTGGTTTTTGATATGAAATTGTTTTCGCACACAATTTTTTCCGCATTCGAATCTTTTAGTATCTTGATTCTTCACAGCCTGATGTATCCATAATTGATCACGAGAATAATCTGTGTTTCACCAAATTACTAGTTTGAAATATCTGTCGAAGATGATGCAATGGTACACGATGAAACTTACACTTACCCCCTATACCAATTAGTACTTCTCAACTCTGGCTCCGCCCCTTTATTTTATTTCCGCATGGACTTGCATCGGGCTGAGTTAGCGAGAATGTTCCTTGTCTTCCTATGTTTTATCACTAACACTGAAACGGAATAGTTATTACATTTCAACTTACCTACTATTAAAATACCTCAGGCATTCAGGAAATTCTTGTTTTCACGAATAAATCTCTATTACCTCTCTCGAATCCTTTTTAACTCTTTCGCCGTGCTGAAATCTGAATTCAAGAAACATATACTGGGATACAAGAGAGCCAAAAGAACAAATCTATGAATTGCTCATCAAATCAGCTGTCACCTAGATTTCTGCCAATAAGAAATTTTTAATGAGTTGATCAACTACCATTGTTTTTGGATTTTCTGTCATGCAGCCACCGGAAAATCACCTTTCCGATAATAATTTTTATCAGGTCAGCTAAATCATGCGTTCCAAAAGAAATTGTGAATTGTCGACGAATTCCGGTATTTTTCATATTTTTTCCCTGCTTTCGCGGGATTATCACGAATTTCTTAGTAGACGCGTCCAAATCAGCAGGATAGATAGTCGGTCGATATATGTCAG